>BQNB010020589.1:0-65281 GCA_026074375.1 Tanacetum coccineum
CACCCAAACACGCCCTATGCATTTCCTGCTCACCCAAACACGCCTCTACGGTGTTTCCTGCTCAACCAAACACTCCCTTATGGAGTTTCTGCACAACCAAACGCTCCCTAATCTGTTTTAGTTCAACCAAACACACCTTTAGTGCGAGACTGCCAAACCAAACGCACCTTTAGTGCGAGACTGCTAAGCCAAACGCACCTTTAGTGCGTGACTGATAAACCAAACGCACCCTTTTCGATGTTTCTATCAAAATCAAGCGCACCCTATTCTTTATAACCTAAAACCAACGCACCCTGGTTGATTTCTGTCGAGCCAAACGCACCCTAATTGTTACACAGCCAAACCATACGCCGCCCTTGTCGGTTTATACGAAGGAACAAACACCCCTTGTGATTGAATCGAACAAACAAAGGCACCCTAACTGCCATAACCAAAACCAAACGCACCCCTGGTGCGAAATATCAAACCAAAATGCACCCTCGCTGTGTAATTATAACAAACCAACACACCCTAACCTGTTATATGCAAACCTCAACCAAATCGCACCCTCGCTGGTGGTTTTATAAACCATACGCACCCTTGGTGCTTCTTTAAAAACCAAACGCACCATTTTTGGGTTTGCTTTTCAGAACCAAACGTACCCTTCATGGTGACTGAGGTGGCGGCTGGCGGTTGATGACGGTGGAGGAGGTGATGGTGACGGGGTGGTGATGGTGTTGTGATAAGGGTGGAGGCTGCAGTGGTGTAGATGGTGATGATGTGGTGTTGTGCGCCGGCTAGGGTGGCGGCGACAGAAGATGATGATGATGACGGTGTTGATGAGGGTGGCGGTGGTGAGGTGGTTCGGCTGCGATGATGGGGGCAGCGGTGGTGTTGGTTGCGGCGGTGGAAGAGTGGTGACGTGGTGGTGGTGTGGATCGGGTAGATCGGGCCGGATCTACATATTTATAAAGTTTTGGGTTCGCCGGAGTTTGGCCGGAAAAGTGGCCGGAGAAGATGACCGGAATCCTTTCCGGCGGCGGCTGTGGTGGCCGGATTGTTTTTCCGGTAGAGAGGGGAGGGAGCATGTGAGAGTGTGTGTGTTATATGTAAAAATGAAATTGAATTATTAGTTATAAATTTTATTTATATATAGAAGTTACAAAATAAAATGGCAAACCCAAATAGTTTAGGGTTTATTGTGTAAGCTTTTATTATAGTTTTGATAACTATCGGTTTGGGACTTGTTTGAACTAGTTAGCGGTCGATTCGAGTCACGAAACTTGCGCCATTGTTTTCCAAATCATTTTTCCCTTAAAAACGAGTATTCACTCGACAATTTTTCATAAACGTTATATAAATTTATTTAAAACGTTTATTATTTATTTGTATATTTCCAATAAACTTTGTACGTAAAATGATATTTTACTCGAATATTTGCATCTTCAACAAACGTCACTGAATAAAAAGACAACTAATTTATTGAATATTTTTATTTAATAAAAAGTGTTAATTAAATATAATTTAATTATTTTCTTGTTTCTAAAATTTTGCGATGGCATTTCAGTCACCTTCTGACTGTTTTCGGGTCTCGGTCAAAACTAAAAAGTTGTCCGGAATGTCGTTTTACATCAAATTGCTTTAGAGTCCGAGTATAATGGAAACGTGATTTAGTGGTTCGTTTTTGATAAATTCTATGAATTAAATTATTTCCTTTTACGTTTTCGAATCAAATAATTATAAAATAAGTTTTATAAACGACAACATGTAATAATAAATATGATTTATTATTTAAATATATTCCAAAAATTGACGGTTGTTATATGATCAAGGGTGAAGATGAGTGTATATGTGTGTATAATTCAAATGTTGTGAAGGAGAAGGTGAATAGTGAATGAGTGGTGAAAAATGTTTCGATCTAGCCTCATCGGCCGATGTTTGTCGTCTCATGATTCTTGCATTTATGGACCAAAGGAAAATCACTTCAATCATTCTTCAGGGCAACATGCTATATTATATGATATATCTTGGGAGATGAAGGTCGCAGTCCCTTTCCCTAAAGCGAGTTCCTCACTGAACTTAAAAGAGGAATGAGTCTTTGGGAATTTAGTAGCTATGCTATGTAATACATACCTGACTTCTACCTTCGCGTGTCAATGGATCTTTCACATACTTCCTATTTATTATGTTTCCTTAATGGTCTCACTACATACCAAACCCTCCCGTCCACCGTCACCTTGTTCCCTTGCTTTTTTCCATTGAATTGATCTCTATCTCTAAAACCTTCCTTTAATTAAATTAAGAGGAGAATTCCTTCATAGCTTGAGTGCCAGAATGAGCCCGTAACCTAGGTCCTACTATTTTTCAACAGCATGACATAGGTTGTCTACATCACTAGTATTGAACTGGAATCCAAGCGGAAGGATGTAACTACCTTATCGCGTATCCGACTTATTAATGTGAATAAGTATTACGTACACGTAACGGATCCCTTCTAGGAAATGGGATGCTCCAACGAAAAACACAAAACTAGTAGTGCCCCTTTTTGACGACCAATTCACAATTGGGGTGGTGGGGGGTGGGGGGGAACATTGTATCTCTCTATGGATGTACTAAGAAAATTTGAAACATTTTCGAAACCCTCACACAGATTCCCAATGCAACTAGCCCATGATATGGTAAGTAACGGAATGGAAGGAAAACAAGTCTCTATGCGCATAACGTGAAGCTCAATCAAAAAACTATCATTCTTTTTATTTAGAGGGAACGATTTCCCTCTCTGAGAATCTGATTCATCGCATCTATTCCATCCCACTACAAAAGAGTAATTGAAATTCTCAAGAACCTAAACAAAAAAGCAGAATTGAGCAGTACCAGAGGCTCACCTCATCTCCTTCTTTTTTTAGCCAACAACCAACAACCCCGATTTTCTGCTGTAATGGGCCCAAAGCCAAAAATATTATTAATAAAGGGTAAAGGAGATCAGAAAAATAGGCGGACGACTTATAAGATAAAGGTTGGTATGTTTTCCGTAAGCAGTAAGCAGCAGAATCCCCTATTTGGGATAAGGCAGGTGGGCCGCCGTGAGAAGTCTTCAAGGCAAGGGGCAGCCTGATTCGACATTGTTGTTTACTCTGATCCGGTCAGGGTGGTTTTCACCAGCGCGTAGGTGGTCTAAGTTCCTATGACTGAGTTTTTATGGACCCTGTGAACATCCTTTCTTAATGTATTAAATAAGGTCCTCCTCTAACCGGTGAAGGTGGGTGTCCACATAACTCCATTCCTGGCTCGCTCCGATAACACAATATTCGGGAGAGTCTGGTAGTGTGGGCACTAAGATCCCTTCGACAGATGGAGAACTGTGTGATGCTGAGGTCGGGGTTTGGTGAACCACTAGGTCGCATCCTCTAGTTGAAAGATCGGCCCCTATTTTTGTTGCCTAGGTTACACTTCGGAATACCCCAAAGGAATTTTTATCTACATATCTACTCCCCCCCAATCTTCACTTTACGCCACGACAACTCCCCTTTCGTCATAAGGCGTGGAATTAGACCAAGGGGAATCTCCATAGGAACAAGTCCCTTAGATTTCGTACATAGGAGATCGAGACACAGCCCCAGGGCTATGGGGAAAGATGTAGATCGATCACCCTAGATAACAAAAGCATATCTTAAATAATTTTTCAACACCATTGTATTATGTATACATATTATGTATACATAGAAAGTGTTTCAAAAATCGGTTTCACGCATATCAATTTCGGTTTTGAACCGAAATTTTGATTATAATCATTATAATTACGTATTGAATGAGCTGTTTCATTGTTGTAAGGTTTTAAAACTTTCCTAAACATGATTAATTATGGAGATGATTCCTAAAAACAAAATAAAGAAAAGTTCAACCGAAATCTACAATTATGAAAAATACAATATTTGACTACTCATCAACATTATTACATTAAATGAATTGAAAATATTGTTATTTGAACTACCTTTTTCAAAACATGCATATTAAAACCTTAATTTTGCCTTACTTTTACATGGTTAATTTTGGTGCTTAAATGAGTTGTGCAAAACCTTATTTTATTAGAGAGAGAATTTTTGAATCATTTCCATATTGCTAAAAATAATAACATGCAAAATCTATCAAAGTTTAACAACTTTGATTCATTTCCATGTTGCTAAAATAATAACACGCAAAATTAATCAAAATAGTAACTAAAAATAACAAAAGCATACCTTAAATAATTTTTCAACACCATTGTATTATGTATACATAGAAAGTCTTTCAAAAATCAGTTTCACGCATATCAATTTCGGTTTTGAACTAAAATTTTGATTATAATCATTATAATTACGTATTGAATGAGCTGTTTTATTGTTGTAAGGTTTTAAAACTTTACTAAACATGATTAATTATGGAGATGATTCCTAAAAACAAAATAAAGAAAAGTTCAACTGAAATCTACAATTATGAAAAATACAATATTTGACTACTCATCAACATTATTACATTAAATGAATTGAAAAGATTTTTATCTGACTTACCTTTTTCAAAACATGTAACATATTAAAACCTTAATTTTGTCTTACTTTTACATGGCTCTCATTAATTTTGCCTAACCGGAAGGTTTGTTAAAAACGGTGCATTAGGTTATTGTACAAATTGTTTATTTAAGGAATTATTTTAATGGTGACATTTAATTTTTTTTAGTTTTTAAATAAACCTAATGCTGATTTGGAGTCCTATATAAACAACCCATGAAACCATGATCATAACCATATCGCACATAATAATTATACAGAAGAAATGGTACTCGAAAATCAAAGAAACGTTGATGCTGATTTGGAGGTTCGGTTTGTTTACTATTATGTGTAATCGTCTCGTTTAGTTTTGTTACCGGTCGAGGGTTACCAGTTCAAACGGTTCGATCACCGGGTCAACCCAGTCTTCCACAATTTATATATATTTTGAATGATAAAAAAAGTATATATATATATATATATATTTTCAGCATCATATTGAAAGCGTCATACATGCACACCTTTAAAGAAAAAAAATTATTTCTAATTTCTCATCAAATTCTTTAGAACAAATATGTGCAGAACATGTATGTTTTTGAGAATTCTCGCAGTTCTCGCACTTAATTTGATTTCGAAAATATAAAAAACGGTTTAATTTGACTATTTTTTTGACCAGAATCGGTTTTGACCCGGATGGGTCGAACCGGGTTTCAAAACATTATGTTTAATCTCTAAACCATCAAACTTTTTTTTTATTTTTCGTTTATAACCCATAAACTTTTTTTTATCACTACAACTATTTACCGATAGGAATTTCCGTAGCTATGCGCGGGTATTCGTCTAATCTATACTACATATAAAACAAATTGAAATCTCTCTCTTCATTTAATTTTAAGTAATCCAACTTGTGAATCATAGTGTACAACCAAATTAAACACAAAACTTAAAAATTTAAACATACAACTAAACAAACATATGATACAATCAAATTAAATAAAACCAATTAAAACACCCCATTACTCAAAAGTACAATATTATTTTCACATTGTACATTCTAAGCAAACTACGACATAATCAAAAGCATAAAGTAATTAAAAACACTAATTAATGTTATTTTTAAAACGCCCCAAAAATAAAATGTATATGTTGTTATACATATTGTACAAACTAATAAAACACACAAAGTTTCATAGAAGTTGATAGTACATAAGCAATCTATATCTATACTACATATAAAACAAATTAAAATCTCTCTCTTCATTTAATTTTAAGTAAACCAACTTGTGAAGCATAGTGTACAACCAAATAAAACACAAAACTTAAAAATTTAAACATACAACTAAACAAACATATGGTACAATCAAATTAAATAAAACCAATTAAAATACTCCATTACTCAAAAGTACAATATTATTTTCACATACATTATAAGCAAGCTACGACATAATCAAAAGCATAAAGTAATTAAAGACACTAATTAATGTCATTTTTAAAACACCCAAAAATAAAAAGTGTTCATAGAGCGTTCATTTTGAAGCAAAAATTACGGTGTAATTTTGTTCCTATTTTAAATACACAGTCTTACGATTATCGATGAATTGAAAGTTGTAAATTGCAATGGATGGTTTCCTCTTGCGTTGACTTTCCTTGCTAACTAATATATTGATGTGTATAGGATTATAGTTAAAAAAAACAAACACAATGTATGCCAGTGAAAATTATGGAATGTATCAATACGTATACACCTGAAAATTGAAAGAAAAATACCTAATGTACGCTAAGCAAAGCATTAACGTCAACCAAGACATGTTTAAAAGATATTAAACTTGCATACGTGTAGTTATTGCTTTTACATTTGTATGAATATTTTGTTAAAATCTACATGTATATTAAATAGGATTTTGCTTGGCATATGTAGATATTTGAAAATAATAATTGAAATCGAACCGTGATAAGAGTGTTTTTCCGGTATTGGAATTTTTATGGTTTAGGTGTCTTGGTTGCCCTTTTTTTAGGGTTTCAGAACGAGCGGGTCGGCACGGTCTGCCAGTTTTACATATTTTTTGGACATCCCTATCCATAAAGCTTAACTTTATATAAAATTCATTTTGAACAACCGAAAACATTAATTACAAAAATATTTATTATTGCAAAAAATTCAAAAAAAAATTGTATAATGAAATTACATTGTCTGTAGTTAAAATTTCAAATATGCGACATATGGTTTAGTTATCCTATAAATCAGTGTGAAAAAGCCATAATAAATTTAAAAAAAACATAGTTTACTGAACAACTTTATTTCAGGTACCCGTCCGCAAACGTGCGGGTACACTTACTGGCTACGTTAATTTTAATGAGTTATCATTTTTCAATTCATTTGTATTGGGACGTTTGTTTTTAATTTATGTCTTTAACTACTTATGCTACTCTTTTTAATTCGAACCTTATGTTATTTGGGATGTGAAATAGTTGCGGTATGGTTAATAGTTATTTTAATTAAAATTTGTCTTTATTTCGTAAAGTTATGTCAGAAAAAACATATAAATGAACAACGTTTGCTTGCCATAATATTTAGTTACTGGGTACCCGCCGCCACATTACGCGGGTACCCGGCTAGTCCCATTCTAAAGATCGATATCAATGTTCTTTTTAAGTATCTTATATGTGTTTGGATCTCTATAATGTTTTGATATAAATCGAGCCTTTTTTGTTCTTCTGCAATTCTTTTTATTCTACTAAGGTTTTGCCTAGTAATTTAAGCTATATATCTTCTTATGCGATTATTGTCTATGATTATATGCTTTGATTATGATAATTTTCCAATCCTTTCTTTGTCTTTTGCATTTCTTTTTGTTCTATTGAGGTTTCATCAGGTAATTCGCGGTTTTTGCTAACACTTTTGTCATCTTTTTGTCTTATTCATGTTTATTACATGATGATATACTATGCAAGATTAATTTGCTTGATTTGTTATGTATTTGTATGATAATGTTTTCAATACCTTCGAATGCTTACTATACTCTTGTCAACCCTTATTTGAATTTGGATTACCAAATGTTCTAAAAAAAATGTTTGATCTTATTTTATTTTATTGTTGCATTCTTTAGATTTGAAATATTACTATGATGACACACAGGTGCATTCAGTACAAAAAACATCGTGTATGGAACATAAGCAGATTTCTTGCGGTTCAATAGTGCCTACCATATCTCCTAAATATCCATGGTTTGTTGCCGATGATGACGGCACACAAACTCATATTTTCTTCAACTTACACGACCCACTCTCTCATTATCACTTAAAAATCCCAGAGCTACTCGGGAAACGTATCCGAGGCTGTTTCTTTGGTTGTTGGGCGCTTCTCTCCTCCAACTATCCAAGTGATGTCATGTGGTCTCTTTGGAACCCAATTACTTCTCAGATCATTAATTTCCCTCCATTGATTCTTAGAGGATCAGAAAGAGATAAAGATGATATCATATATAGTTGTTGTTTGTCAGCCCCACCTGACCACCCTAATTCTGTTCTTTTGTTAATGAGATCCAAAAAACATAAATTTGTGTACTGTAGCCTCGGGAGCGATTCATTCTTCCCTAACACACGTAAAAGAAAGGTATTAAGATGGACAGAAATGACATATGCTAAACAAATAAGGGGCATAACTGGTTTTGATGGTTGGGTGCATTCTCCAACTTATTGCAATGGTAAAGTATATGCAAGCATTAAAGTATTTGACAACCCTATACGTATACTTCTCGTGGAGGTTGAGATTATGGTTAAGTATCATAAAAGAAAGAAAAGAACACAAGTTGTGATAACTTTATTGCCAATTTTAGAATTCCCTAAACGTAAACTTTACGTGGAGGTTGATTGTTACAACTATGCTCTTGCTCTGAAAGGATCTTGTATAGATCTGTTCACCATTCGTATAGGTATTAAAGACACAGTGAGTATGACTGTTGGTGCAGTGAATGTGTTTAAACTAGACATGGATAATAAGAGGTGGGAAGAAGTAGATGACCTCAATGACACTATGTTTACCTTGGAATTGGTCGCTGATTTATCACCAGTCCTTTACAGCTCTGCAATTGCCTCATCTGCATTTGGGGGTTATGTACATATTTTCTGGGACAACAGAAAAATTATAAACTCGTACCATGTTAAAGATAAAACCTTCTCTGTATCTTTTGGGCCTTGTTTGGCAGGATCAAACCACTTGTCAGTGTGGGAAATGCTTGTACCGATGCATAAGGTGATTCTATTGCTTTCGTATATTTACCTTACATCTTTTAATCTAGCTGGAAATTTCTCTTGAAAATCATATTTTTTGTAGGTTAGAAGATGCTCATGCTCAGATAGTCGAAAGATCAGTAAAGTGTGATCATGAAGTTAATTTTAATTGCACCAAAGATGATTCACACCTGCTATTACCCACCACTTCTGGATATAAATGCAGGTATTGTATTGCTTTCTGTTATTTGTAGGATATGTCATGGGTGGAAATAGGATTTTCTTAAACTTTATAAAATGTGATATAAATGGGTGTGTTGAATTAAGAAAACGAATCATTTTTTAAACTTTATGAAATGTGAAATTCTTAAAAGACTTAATGATACGCCCATTATGTTTAGGATATGTGTTCGTGTTAGGATATGTGTTTTCATATTAGGAATGTTTGAATGTTTGACTAGTATTTGTCATGTTTGACTATTTGTTTAGCAATGTCAAGTGTCAAAACTCAAAGTCAAATGTCAAAAGTTAAAAGGTCAAAATATATCTTCTTTTTCTCTATATTCTTAAGGAGCTCGCACATGCTTGAAGTGGTGCTACTATCCGATACAACTCCTAACAGGGTTGTATCACTTAAACTATAGAAGAATATATTGTTACATTAACAAACGATATATTAGTATCGTATTGTACAATTTACTAAATGAAAGTGAAAATAAAATAGACAAACTCACATTTTTTTATGGAGCTGTTTTATTTTATTTCTAAATTCTATATCTAGAATCATTTTTTTAATAATAATTGGTTTTATATTTGAAAACAAAATTGAAATACGGTTTTCTAGTGCTTTTTTTTATATAGCGGAATTAGTTTTCCTGAAAAATCAAGCAGTTTGTGTCAGGTTGGGAAAGCGATTCATGCTGAATATGAAACAAGAAGATGAACATGGATAATGTCTATATTGTAAGATAGTTAATGGTAATGAAGATTTGAATTACTCATGCTTCAATATTCCGACATGTTTTGGAGTGGTTATGGCAGTTTTGTGTTGGTGTTAGAAACCTAAGTCTCCGTTCTACTTGCAAAACTTTGTTCATTCAGCAGCACCTTTGATACAATGCAACAACGGGAAAGCATCAAAGCGGTTGCAGACATTACTTTCGCCGTGGCTAATGGTCTTTAACAAGCATAGAGGCGTTATGACTTTTACAGATCCCATGTTTGGTGACAAGTATTTTATAAAAACACCTGTACAATTGATTTGTGATTTCGAAATAAAGTATGTGAGGTATGGTTGGTTGCTGATTTCAAAAACAGCTGATGATTCACTAGTTTTTTACCTGGAAATCATATTTAGCTCATTAAGAAACTCGGTATTTACATGGTGACCAATCTTATTAAGGCGTTTGATGGTAATTCATGGTATGGCCATTTCTTAGAGAGTTGTCCCTTGTAGACCACACCAAATCCAACCATTTCCGATCCCAAAATTTTCACTGAAGTCATTTATGGCCATGTTAATTTCCTTCAAAGAAATTAGGAGATCATTCAGCTTTTCATATTGGTGTGCGTTTTTTGTTACAGAAATTTATGGATTTTAATTATTTTGAAATAATACATTTTGAAAAATCAAATATGGTTACTTGAATCTGTTTCAAAAGGTAGATGTCTGATTTTCAAGCATCAATAATCATCATCGCATAATCACATTGTAATTTATATCATATCATCATATTCATTATAAGCATGAACTTGTAATTGATATCATACCAGACTAAATATAAACATAAATACCTTTAATTGAGACTTAATTATCATCATTATAAAAATATAAACCTCTAATTGATATCATATCACATACATACGTTCAATTGAAAATTACTTTGAGTTCATTTGAGTATATGGAAACAAACTGAATGAACTATCATCAATGGATTGAACGTTAAAGAGTACCTGTAACAATATTTCCATGAGTGTATTAAAGAACACCGGTTTGATTGATTTACCTTTTGTTTTAAATGCCATCAAAAATACGTTGGTCGATTTAAAAGGTTAGAGATTTTCAAATCAAGGTTTTTTAATTCTTCAACTAAATTCGAGAATAAGAATGATTCAAGAGATGTGATCTAAGGTTGTTTAGGGTTTTTGATTTGATCTGTGATTTAGGAGAGTGATTAAATTTAACTTTAAAATTATGTAATGCGTTATGACGTGGCAAAAAATAGTCAAATGTCTCATGTTATATATAATGTTATTGACCTGGATGGCTAGAGTGTCCCTGTGTGAGCTTTTTCTTTCAAAACTTAGGACAACAATATGCTTGATATATATATATATCTATCTATAGGGGCGCGTTATATTGAGAACTCATTTTAAGTGCAGAACTTTACAGAACTATTTTAAAGCAATCTAGACCATTAGATCATTTAATCAATGGTCATTAATGCATGATGGCATTTATGTAAATAATTGAAATTAAAATTTAGCTGAAAATGTATAGATAAGGGTATAATCGGTATTAAACATAATTAAAAAAGTGTAATCGTAACTACTTCCCAAATAATGAAACAATCAATATCATTTATTTTTGGAAGTTTCAAAATGAAACAATCAATATCATTTATTACCAAAGAATGAAACAATCAATATAATTTATTTTAGGGAGTTTCAAGAGTGTAATCTAAATCTAGATATATAATCAATACAAAATAAATCATGTCATTTATTTTAAGAAGATTTATAAAAAATATGGAGATTTATAAAAAAAAGAACAAATATGTTCCAAAATAAAAAAACATACATGTTTCACAAATAAAACATAAATGTTTCACAAATAAAACATACATGTTATCTCATTATAAACCATTCATGTTTCATAATTAAAAAGAACAAATATGTTCTAAAATGAAAAAACATACATGTTTCATAAAAAACATACATGTATCTAAATTAAAGTACATACATGTTTAAAAAAACACTTTTTAATTGAAACCACTATTATAAAACATGTATGTAAATCGTGTCATTTATTATCAAAGAATAAATGGTATAATTTATTATCAAATAATAAATCGCATCATTTATTTTAAAGAGTACAATCAATACAAAATAAATATGGGAATATAATCAATATCATTAATTATGAAAAAATAAATTGTATCTTTTATTTTAGGGAGTTACAATCAATATCATTAATTATCGTGTCATTTATTATAGGGAGTTTTAAATTTGACAAAAAACTATGTTTATCTAAAATACCCAAAATATCCCTAGATAATAAATTGAATTAAATAAATAGAAAACAATTTATTAAATTCTGATTGATCTAGAATAGTTCCGTAAAGTTCTGCACCTAAAATGAGTTCTCAATATAACACTTCACCTATCTATATCTATATATATTCCAATATACAGCACTTGAAAAAGACGCTCAATACCTCTTTAAAAAAGAATACTCATCGAGCGATTGGCCAACCAACCACCGCTTCTTCCCGCCATGAAACCACCTCTTCCACCATTGCTGCCACAACTTCCGTCTTTGGGATCCAACAATCCCTTTCCCATTCTAACTCACGAAATGTTTGTGATCATAAGTGATTGTCAACGACCTCCGCAACGAGATGAGGTTCATCCTCAATCACATTCTCGAAGAACAACCATTAGACTAGCGTAGGAAATAAATAAATTTAAAATATCATTGTATTTTCTTTCTTTACCTTTAGAACTAATCCTTTTTCTTAGTTTTTCCCATTTTTGTATTAGATCAAATGGACAAAAAAATGGTCGATATGTTTTATTACAAGGAATATTTGTTCTACAAAATGATTGCATTGTACCTTTTATTTCGTGCAAAGTACCTTGATTATATTTATAACTAACATTTTTCAAAAAGTCAAATTCGTGACTTTTTGTGTAGAGAGCCGGTTTCATCGTCTAACAAAGACGGTTCCATTCCTCAGAAGGAACGGTTCATGCCGGTTTTACAGTAGCTTGTTCTACTTCTTGATTCTAAGTTTTTAAAGTAAGGGGGAACCTAAACCGTATTAGCTAACATATATATTTTTTTGTAGCATTACATCTCGTTGGATGTTTCCCTCTCTTAAGAGGATGCCTCCGTCAAGGGGGAGCATAACATTCTTGATTCTCTCCTAATCAACCTTCATTATTACATCCGACTTGTTTCAGAACAAATCACATTGCATTAGATTCCATCATTGCATCTTTGGACTTGCATCACCAATCTTTTGTTTCGACAAAAAAGGGGAGAAGGGAAGTAAAAATATACTTCTTTTTATCGATTATATATTTTTTGCTTCCAACAATTTTATGTTTTGTCATCAACAAAAAAGAGAGATTGTAAATACAAATAAACCGGTAAAAACGTTTATTTCTATCATATGTCTCTCTCGTGTTTTGTCGATAACAAATTATAAAATTGGTACACAGGTATCTTAGACTAATACACATATTTTAGACTTTCATTTTTAGAAACATTGCAAATATTGATGACCTAATTACCTTACCATATCTTAGGCAAAACTACCAAAATTACACAAAGTATTATAAGATTTGGATATTTTTTACTTTACCGGGATAACCCTTTATCAAAAAAAATTATAAGATTTGGATATCCAAAATTCGGATTTTATGTCAGAATGCCGGTTCCATAGGTTTACATTGGCAGGTTCCTAGAACCGGGCTACATGACAGCCAGTTCCATTGGCTTATAACGGCCGGTTCCATCTTGCAGATGGAAGATGGAACCGACGGAACCGTGCTAGAGTACCAGACTTTTCCTACAAATACCAAATTATTTCTCATGTTTTACCATGCGGAAAGACACTTTAACTTTACAGTTTTACCCTTCCAAATTAGTACAAAAAAGTTTTGAAGAAAAATATTACTGTATTTCGGTATTTCCATTTGATGTAATACTGTAATGTTTTCTGAACAAGGAATAATGTAATGTTATTTTGCACTTTTTTAACACGAGAGGCTTTCGACACCAAAGGAACAACATGTCCACATGGGACCAAGGCTGAGCAGAATAGACCGCCGAACGGACCGGACCGAAAAACCGGACCGAACATATTTCGGTTTGGTCTCCAATCCATCATTTTCCTCATATTCGGTCCGGTCTGGTTTGGTCTTACGTAAAAAAATATATGTTTTATTGGACCGGAGTCCGGACCGACTAGGACATGCACCGACCATTTTGGTACGGTCCTTGGTCCGATGTTTTGGACAAAATCGGTTTTTGGTCCGGTCCTGTTTTTGGACCGTGAACAGCACTACATGGAACTAACAGTCATAAGAGTAGTCATCTAGACGTAATTCATACGACTCTCACCAAACTCCCAAAGAGGTAACTGTTCGTAACGAGTCTCAAACCCACAACCACTGATTCTTGAAAAAGCTTTTACTAATATAATGGAAATTTCCAAGGTTTTCTAGTAACATTTTAAGCTAATATACCACAAAAAAAAGTGTCTTTAAACTAATAATCTATATATCTAAAAAAAAGCCTTCAAAATTACCAATTCAGGTCAAATCAATAGCCCAAAAATTCCTGTGCAAAAAGAAGCAACCGCTGCAAAGTACTCGGAGCAAATTTCCTAGCGAACAAATAGCATACCGTCGATGGTTCATCGTTATAAAGACATTCTCGACCTTCATGAAGTTTCTGCATAAACACCTCTGTAATATCATTTGCCCCAAACGTTGCAGGGTGAGGTCCACCCCTTGACCAGTCAACCCAAGTCAGACTTCGGTTTGCTAGCAGTTTTGGTGCTCTAATCGTTAACAGTGTTGGGAAGTAATGTTCATCTACATAACAAGCAGGCCTACAAAATTCCAAGAATTTTGGGTAAAATCTAACATCGGATATGATGATGGATGCGAGATTACGGTTGACTTCAAACCATTGTGACCCTTTTCTCCATTGGGAGATATTGACTTCGGGTAACATGTCGGGGTTATAACGACCTCGACCAAAAGGGCCAGGATCATCAAAGGCTCCCATGAAACTGTATTTGGATCTAGATATGTAACGATATGTTACAGTGAAATTATATAGAGGAATGCATGATTCTGAGACAAGAACAAAGTATTCATTTGAGATATCGAGCAGGGCATTTGCTAAAAGTCTCCTCTCAGCGTCACACATAGTCATTCTACCCCATTCGGCTATCTGCAAAACAAGACAAAAATACAATATAATTTGCTTACTTTTAATTGTATGTTTATAAATTATAATCAGTCAAATGTCAAAAATGTGATTGATAAAGACAAATTAGAGAATCATTGTGTACCAAGAATAGAATTTATCAATAAATATGAAAAAAGGTTAACAGCTACAGTCATACTATTGTTATATTATATGTATAGATTAAGTTACTTATTATGTTCAAAAAAAAAAAAGAAGATTAAGTTACTTATTAATCAGTTGCAAAATTGAAGTTATGGGAACAGTAAACTCCTAGGGATCAAGAAGCCCGATCCAAACTAATCACAGTAGTCATGAGAGATCGTAATCACTGCCATCAAATGATATGCAAGACTATTTTTATGGCTATACCACGATCTGTTCACACAAAAAATATATATATACATTTACAGCTTGAGTCCCCTATTTAACTAGTAACGACTATATATGTGGCAGAATCCTAGATCCATACAGACTAAACAATATTGACCATTTGAAGACTATTCATATAGTTGTAGAGCAGAGTCTCTCGGCTTTTAAGGGTCTATATGGCTACTAGAAATGTTTATATAAACTGCAGAGTCCCATTTTTCCAACAAATATTACCTTATATACCAAGTAACTGACGAATTATGACAATTCAACCATGGTAAGAAATGTTATTAAAGCAACTAAACTGAAATATGTGTAAGCAGTTATAAAAGTTATTGCAATGACCAGCAGTCCAGCATGGACAGTGAATGGTAACTGATCAACGTCTATTATTTGTGCTTTATTATGGTACTAATTATCTAATGAATCATTTTGCTAAGGTAGTAAAGTTTACAAATAGTAAAATTACAGAAACACAAACATAAATAAGCTTTAAGGTAACAAGAAACATGAAGAGTCCATACCTGACTTGGTATTTGTCTGTCATAAAAAACGGATGTGGATGGGAAACGAGGTTCATATGATGGAAGCGAATGAATGTATATAGAATAAAGGCTCTTATGCCCCTTAAAAAATCTTTCCCACAAAGGAGCCAACGGTAACGGTCCTTTAGTCAAGAACATGAAAGCAACCTTCGGAACTCTAGGAAACGGATACTTCCTTAATTGTGGCACAAAAGAAGCTCTCCAAAACAACTCAGCATCACTCATTGTATGCATCAAGTTAGAAGGAGGCGTGATCCAACGGTCAAGATTGTTATTTGACTGTTGTTCGATACATGGTTGTAAAATGGGAATTGCTGAAGTTACAGTTGTGACTACCCCGGTTTTACGTATCATAAATATACTAAATACAGATATGGTAAAACATAAAAATAGAAATAAGGCGAGTAAGTGCATAAGCCTTTGTGGCAAAGCCCTAGATTGGTTTGCTCTACTTACAACTGTACTAGTTGCAGGGTCTTTGCCTTCCTCCATTGGTAACGACAAGCACTATATTATGTTATAACAAAAAAATATTAAATTTTGGTTGTGGGTATGTTGACTTGTGGCTCATGAAGTCAATTGTGAACCTTCTTGCACCCTGAGATATCCAAAAAAAAGGGCAAAGAGTTAAAGAGTAGACCTTCGATAACAAAATACATATCAGAACAAAATCACATGTGTTTAATTCAACCTTAAGACATAAAATCAAGTGGGTTGTTAGTTGTTAGATGTTACAACAATAATATATACATGGAAGGGTTTTCTAAAAATAACATAATCACGGAGTTGGGGATTCCTTAACTAAAACTGCTTATTGTTTTCTAGAACTAAACTGTTTAAAACACGTAAATCAAAACACTGCGGCAGAATCCAATAAGCACTTAGGTAGTGTCAAAAAGTGATTCCAAACACCCTTCTCAAAAACAAAAAGCAACCCCAAACACCATCAAAACTGCTTATTATATTATACTATATAAAAAAGCTATAAGCAGATAAAGCAGAATTTAACAAAAACTCCAAGCATCCTGAAACCCAATCAATCTACTAAAAAGATTATTAACCTATCTACAACACAGAAAACTGAAGATCATATAGTAATAACAAGACAATAAACTGCAAACTTCCATACTAATTCTAAAACTATGAATCCATTAAAAAGCAAACATTTTGCACATAAAAACACAAACCCAATAATCAATAAACATATTTTAACATGTGTACTTAATAAAACAACTATAATCATAATAGCAACTAAAAGATCTACACCAAATAATACAAATAGATAAGCAAAAGATAATAAACAAATAAAAAGCAACAAAGTATAAAACATAGCTTACCATGAACTAATGGAGCAAAACAAACCACCCAACAAAACAAACAACAAATATTTGATTGTTTGTTAAAAAAAAGTTGTTTTTTTGCAGTTAGTGTGTAAATATGAGTGGTGTGATTATATAATCAAATCCAAAAGAGTTGGAGAGAATTTAAAGTGCAAAACATATGAAATGAACAACAAATATAAGATCTATCTAGTACAATGTTTTTCTTGTTACACTTTTTGATGGTGTTTTGTGTGTGAAAGAGAAAACTGATTTTTGTGTTTTAATGGTATGGCACAGCAGTTACTTTTTCTTTTATTTTTAGCATGATGTAGTGGAGTGGTATTTTTTCTTTTGCATTAAATACACTTTTTTACTTTGTTTTGGTGTTTGGTTTTCTAAAGAAATGTTTGATTATTGAAGGTAGTGAAGGAACATATGTACACGACATGTGTGGTACAATACATTCCCACATTTAATTGGACATGTGGATTAAACTAATAATCAAATTGGATTTTCATGGTTTTTCTGATGTATTTTATTGCATGGTTAAGCACTCGTTTTCTTGTTGTCACTTTTTTTTAAAGCAAAGCATTTCATCAAAGTCTAAGGTTTTTAAGATCGGGATCTTATTAAGGATTGTTTTTGTTTTTTCAATATCGAGATCGTAAAGTCGAATCGGAATGGTAAAATCCTACTATAATTTTAATATTTTAATAGTCTTTGTAATATTATACAAATCTACAAATTATTATATATTATAAACAAAAAATTATATGAATGTTTCATAGAAATGTTGTCCTAAACTATGATTATGAAATGTTTAAAAAGATTAACATGTTGTTTTTTAAATTCTACGAAACACAACCCATAAATTTGTAATTCTTTAGTTTCTGGTTCGAGAAAAGTAAAATCGGATCGGAGTAGATCTTAAGATCCTATGATCAAGATCGGGATCCTATAAGATCTTAAGCATACAAAGATCCTATGTAGGATCCGGATCATTTTTTGCTTTGCGGTATCATAAAATCGTAAGATTATAAGATCAGGATCGAGATCTTACCAACCATATTCAAACATCAAAAAGCCCATAGGCTAAACAATAAGAAGCCATCTTAAAAAAAGAAAAAAGATACAATATAGCAGTGTTACAAAACAAGGTCTACAAGGCCGATTAATCGCCGATTAGACGCTACAAGGCCACCAACCTTGCTGATTAATGTAACAGGATCAAACAAATAGGTCAACCGTGGTCAACGGTGGTCAACGGTGGTCAACGATGGTCAAACACGCCGGAAGCCTTCTAATCTTGCCGGAAGTATCTAAAACTCACTGTAAACTTGTTTTGATCACTTATATTAACTGTTTAAATCTATTACAAGTTCTTGTTTTTAGAAAAAAACTTGCCAATAATAACTAAAACTCGACGGAAATACACAAAACTTGCCTGAAATACCTAAATTTTGCCAAAAATGCCAATCTGATTAATCGTTGATTAATCACGCCTTACCGATTACAAGCTACAAGGTGGTCGACCGCCCGACTAACGATTCACGATTTTTGATCAATGAACGACGTCATTTAATTCACTATTTTTTTTTCTTCTCGTACGTGTTTGCTTTTAATTTTAATTATTACGTTAAATCACGTAAACTAAGAATCACCAATCAATGTAAACGGGCACCAAACGAATTAAAGTTTTCGTCAATAAATCAATATATTATTTTTACTAAAGTAATAATTTACTTATTATGTTTTATTTTTATTGGTTACGTAAATTGGTTACGTTTTGCGATAAATTAAGTTTAGGCATTCCCGGAACCACAAAAATATTTCTACGCTTCAACAAATACCCACTTGTATACCCAATACTCAAAAATTACAAAAATATATCATACATATGCATGTATAGCCGGATATATAGAGATGGATACAAAAATATCTAGTTTAAAAATACTACTCCTTATTTTCATGAGATTATGTCTCATTTAGGGAACCAACAACCCTTAGTCTCCAAGTTTTGACCAAAGACCAAGACCATGGACTTCCTTAAGACCCTCATGGTGTCTCCTTGACTAGTCCTAAAGCTTTATAATACAAGTAGCAAGAGATAACACATACATGTCCATTTCCTTAGTGTGAAAAACCAAAAACACTCTCCCTTTTTCCTCTCTTTAAGCCACGGCAACAAACACTCCTTTTACAAAATCCATAGCTTGATTTTACTAGACCATACAAGTATTCACACATCATTCCTAAGATATACTAAGATGTCTTGAAGCATTGGTTAAGCATTTGCAAGGTGTAAACAAGTATTTCCAAGATAAAGTTTTCTTTAGAAAACTAGGGTTCTAAGTCTTGCAAGCTTTGATTTTTAATCTAAACAAGGGTTTAGATTGTGTTGGTTATCATCATCATTCATCACTAAGGTTACCTAAAACCTTTATCTTTTCATTTTCATGATTTTATATGCATATGATGTTTATTATAGCTAAATCACCACTTAGGACTTTTAAACATGTAAAAAGAGTTTTTACTTGTGATTATCATTTTGTACACTTTTTCATATGATATTAGGTTGGTAATATCATGATATAATGGGATTATAAGTATTGTAACATGTTGGTTAAGTGTAAACATGTATATGTACAAATTAGGGTTTTAAGGATTACTTAAGGAAATTTATGATTTTATGTAAAAGTTATGAACTTGTTATCTTGAACAAATAGACAAATCATGGACCTAAGGACATTACTATATGTATAACATAGTATATTATGAGTTATTAAGAACTTGTGGAAATTTACTTAGTTGAAAAGTATATAAAACAAGTTAAATAAATAAGTATATATATGTATCATAAGGGGGCTGTTTGGATTCGAAATCCAAACAGTGGGTTTTACATTTTATAAAAATAATACACCTCATGACGATTCCAAAAAGATAAGAAACTCGAAAAACGGATTAATAACGAGAAAGATACGATAAAAATACGATTTACGTTAATACCGGTTTTATAAAATAAACTTTATAAAGCAAGTTATAAAATACTTCAAAAACAGAAAGTTTAGTATTTTTCACAGATTGTACATATTTTTAGGATTCCAAAATGATAAGAATCGTAATTTTTCAATTAATAACGAATGAGTTATGAATTTAAAATCGGGCTTAAAACGCGAAAGTTACGCCAGTTTTACTACAACGGTAATTATAAACGTTTTAACTTGTTAAACACAATTTTACCAAAACGATTAGACGGTGATATAGCTATATAGAATTATATGTGGTTTTAGTTAAGCAAAGTACTATATTACTAGGGACTTTCATAATGAGGCCTCTTCGGGGTGGCGTATCGACGAGTTGTTAGGATTTTACGATTTAAAAGTGTCCTAACTCCTCATACGTCACTCACTACAGGACGCTCTTAATTTTGATAGCCCGAACGAATCATAGATGAGTTATGTGCGACACAATCACAAATCAAAGATTATAGTCCATATACGACCCTATATTGGATTAGGAATGCCTTCGGCTTCCTTCGTGACTCATTATTCTATTGTGAATACTTGTTGATTAATACCATTCACAAACGAGGTGAGTTCGTAGCCCTTTTTCACTACTTCTTAATTTAAATACTGGGGAGATTACATGCTTGATTACTTTGACACAAGTGTATTCAAAAACTGTAATGCATTTTTCCTGATTTACATTATGCTAAGTTACCGTATTTCCATATAAGTCCCCTTTTATCAAGAACCGATAAATACTATGGTAAAACGCTTGTGTTATGGATAGATCTATCGGACTGACCCATCCCCGTCTGGGCTGGTGGTTTCTAGTTGTCCATTGACCGCATTTACATATGAAGAAAATTCGTAGGAATTTGGCAACATCTGTATTTAGAAAATTCCGTAGGATGTTTTTAAACATCTGAACCGGTGTTTGGGGCACAAACCACGAGTATGTTTGTTTATTGTTTATTTACGATAAGGTCTGTGACATGAACTTAGCAATAATAAACAAAAAGTGTTGGACTATCGCAAATACCAATGTGTTTCATAGTAAACTATTACTTAAAAATCTTGTTGGTCAACGTCTATTTTCTGATAAACTTATGAATTCACTCAACAATTTTGTTGACGTTTTAGCATGTTTTAATCTCAGGTGCTGAGGTATAAGCTTGGATGGGAGCCGTGACGGATATCTATTAGAGGGATTCTGATTTCTTAAATTCAATGAAACTTTTGTCTTATAAAATCTTAATGTCTTTTCAACAAAACTATGAGACCTAACGTGAAAACTCTGATCTTTTGTAATGACATCGAATGAAACGTATTTTTAACGTCCATTTAAGGTCGTTTTCTATATCTTGATTTTTGTACTTTGACGTAGCACCCCATTGTTACCTTTCCGCTGCGACCTGATTTTAGGGGTGTTACACCCTAAGGCAAGACACCTGCTAAAGAAGGAAGCAAAAATCTCTTTAGGATTTAGAATCCAAGATTTCCGGTTCAACCTCTTGGAAGATCTGTTAGCAATCCAAAGAAGCGAGTTCGCTTGAGCCATTGGAAAAATACCGACACGTAATTCTTCATCTATGGCCTCACAAGTGGTTTGATAGAACCACATCATTTTTATTTTTTAGAACGACAAAATTTTACAATTTACACCACCTGTCTTACAAATTCTATCTCATATATCTTTAATGAGACTTGAACCTACAACATCTAGGTTGATAGATCACTCACATATCGCTAGGCCAAGAAGCCTTTGATGATAAAACCACATAATATTTATAAAATTTATAAAAATTCATACAATGATGTGGCAAGGCTCTTGAACAGTTATTACTTTCTTGCTCCACTAACTTTTTGTTTTAAGACAAATTATCTCGTTACACCTCATTTTATGAATTTTTTTTGATAGATATTATGTGATTTTAGCATTTATCTATATATAACGATTTTCTTTGCCTAAAAGAAAATCTTTTAACTTCTTAAGCTTTATTTCAGAATCCATAAACCTTTTCGAAGTTGATAAAAAATTTATGTTCTCTAAGACTACCTCTAGTGGTCAGCGAAAAAAATCATAATTCATCTTTCAGCTCAGTGTCACCTCAACTTTCTTTCTTCATTTACCTCATCTCACTCTATTTCACTTTTCACCACATTGGTCACACCACCTTCATATTTCAATTAAATGCTCACTTTATACAAACTAGACGAATATCCGTGCATAGCAACGGGATTTTATAGCGACGGATAGTTGTAGTGATAAAAATTATGATTATAAATGAAAAATAATAAAAGTGTGAAAATTTAAGGATTTAACACTATTCAAACTGAATAAATTATAGTTTTCATATATATTTTTTCACATTGTGTAAACCCTTTTATAATTAGTATAGATATATCTCATAAAATACGTCACACACGCTTACAAACCAAATAAATAATACCGTAAATTTACACGGATACCAAGTAGTGATTGTGTTACCTTTGGCACCCTTTTTAGAAATTTTAGCCGATCTATAACAATTTTAAAAAATATTTACCAAATAGTAGCACTTTTAAAAATATTAGCCAAAACGGGCATCCTGATCTGAAAACCCCATTTGTTTTAAACCATGTACAAACTCTAAGGCTGGACGGTATAAGACAAAACTCACCGCGGTGAGTTCAAACTCACGCGTGAGTTCTTATGCCGGCCAGCAAAGTGACTTTTCAAATACCCATTTGCTCGGTGTGTGGTATTTAGTGGGGTATATTTTATATAAAGTGAGTATTTTAATGTAAGGTGAGTTTTAGTGGCAAGGTGAGTTCTTATTACGATTAAAAGATGAGTTGGGTGAATTTTAAAGTTGAAGAGAAAAAGCTGACGTGTCAGGTGGGTTTTCAACCCTTATACCATCCGGCCTAATAACGAAAAGCATAAGAAATGAAAAGGAAAAAAAACGAAAACCAACAGAAGCAATCCAAGCCACCCTAGCTAGTAGTTTTTGTCATCGTACTCTTCAAACCTTTATGTGTATGCTTCATTTGATAGTGTCTCTTTTTCAAATCTCTCATTTTAAAATCGAACCAGTTACAGTCTTTTTTTTCAAAGATTATTAATGAAGACAAGGTTGTGTTGGGGTATTTACATGTATATCCTTACAAAAGTTCAATATTACATTAATATCATTCTCAATTTTTTAATTACGTCATTATCATTCATAAACTTTTATAATTACATCAATATCATTCGCAAACTTTTATAATTACATCAATATCATTCGGATTAGAATCCTCTAAAGTTGAGTCAAACATGATACATCATGTTCACCAATCACAAATAAGTTAATTGCATAAAACTTTTTCTTTTAATAAAAATCATGGGCCCACTTATTTATTTTCACTCACAATAAACTTAACATGATCAATCATGTTTGACCATAACTTTAGAGGATCTTTTTCCATATCATTCTCATACTTTTGAAATTACATCAATATCCTTCCTAAAATTTTAAATTCTCATATACATCAAAAAATCAACATGTTTTCTCATCAATCGAGACCAAATATGCATATGAACAAATAAATATATATGAGCAATATTTTTTTCATATTTATATCCAAACTTTTGTAATTATATCAACACGTTTTTTTGTCGTTCGAGGCCAAAAAGTATATATGAATAATATGATCATGATCAATATAAGAGATAAATAATAGTTTCATAATCTAAAATCAATATAATTATGATTTAATTGATTTTTGAACATATATATCTTTCTTAAAAGTGTGAATGATATTGATGTAATTAAATTTTTTTGGCAAGGACGTTGATGTAATTAAAAAATTAAAAAGAATATTTATGTAATATCAACTTTTGAGAATGATATACACGTAAATTTCTTTAATAGGGTAGATTTTTTGACGTTTCAGTTAAATAATTTAATTATATTCTCCCTGGACATCGATCAATTAATCATCTTTGGAGACATAAAATTCATTATGAAGGAAGAATATCATGATGGTCGGACTGAAAGTTATACATTTGGTTCACTGTAACAATAATTTTGAAAGTAGCATCAATATCTCAAACCAAACATCACAAAAAATATTGCCTATGGAACACTAGAAAAAAAATTGTGGTTATTATGTATTTCCGATCGAAGACTCTGAGGAGCAAAACTATTGCTTGAGATATCAAGTGTCGAATATATAATACAACAAATTACTTGTTTTTTATTTTGATACTTATTATGTGAAAATATGACAATCTTCATTATAGAACAAATAGGTTTTGCAAAGAATACATGCATTTGGCAAATACTTTCATAGTCACTAGCCGGTACCCGCGCAATGCGGCGGCGGGTACCATGTGACTATATTTTGCGACGAGCAAATGTTATCCAACTAAGTGTTTTTTAAATGAAAAAATAAAGAATCTCTGCAGCATATACCAGTAAGAGTTGATGAGTGAAAGTGCGGTATATTGTGAGACTATTTTTGCTGTAACAAAAAACATTTGTGTGTGGGAGATATGAAATGGTTTGTGTGAATTTATATTATGGATGTAGTTACACATTTTTAATAATCATTATTGATAGTAATGATTTTAAGCGGTTATACGTTTTTAATAATTATTGGAGACCGTTACAATGATGGTTTAAGCAGTTACACGTTTTTAATGATATTGCGTATTTTTTTTAAGATTTGGAAATGATAAACTTGGACAAATTCAATAATTATTTTTAACAGTGAACAATCACTACATAATAAAAAGAAAAAAAAGAAAATTATTATAGAACGTGAGTAATAGTTAAGTAAAATTAAGCAATTTCAAACACCCCAAAAATCACAAATCAAATATTAAAAGGCTAGCAATTCGACAAAATAAACCCCAAACAGGTTATCATCATCATCATCGATCATCAATTCAAAACTACAATCACCAAATCACTAACATAACATGATGAAAAAAACTAACTAAAAATCTCAGTCACTTCATCAAAAGTTAATAGATTCAGGATCACGGATGCTTTGCAGATCAATCATTAATTCATAAGACTCTATCTTTAAAAAAAATCCAAATCCATCAAACCTTAGCATTTGACATCAACGATGTAAGCCCTCAACATTTCTTGAAATCGTCCTTGTTACAATTAACCATGATGTCATCAAACATTTTAAAAAAATCATCCAAATCAAACGTCTTAAGAAAATCATCCAAATCAAATATCTTAAACCTTCTTCATTCATCTCCAAAACTTTCACCGCCTTTTTTTTAAAATGACGCCACCGGAATAAGAAGACCTCCATTTCTTTGGTACCCGTATTCATCTTCTGCTTTGGTACCCGTATTCCTCAAAAGCCATGATCATTAGCTTGGCAGACGACGGAGACAATGGCGGCGATAGCGGCTAACGTCAAATGATGTTGGCAAAGGTGGCGGCATAACTAAACGATAGTGACGGCAAAATATGATATGTGAGACGGCGGAATTTGGTGGTTTAAAGAAAGAAAGAGAGTGTTTGTGTTTTTAAGAGAGCTAAAATAAAGAGATGAAAATGATGTAATGAATTTTGTTAGTGTGTTAGGTTTTTATACTCGTATTTGAGTTTGTGGTTTACACGTAAATGAAGTTTAATGGATCGTTACAAATTGACCACATGAATGCAGCAGATACAATTTGACTGAATTGATGACAATATCAATGTTAACAGTTACAAGTTGACTGAATTGTGTGAATCTCAAATGGGTTGTTACACTTTACCATTTAATTGGTTGTTACATGTTTTGGGCTGTTACAAGTTTTGGCTATTAAAGAAATTTAAAGGCTTTTAAATGTGTATGATGAACATTTTCTAACGGTTTTTACATCTTTCTTAATAAAGTAATATTTTTTACTTAATTTTTTAAGACTTCTAAAAATAGATTGGCTAAATGCTTTATAAAGTAGTATAGATAGATATAGATTTAGTAAATACTTTCCGAAAACATGATGAGTTGGTTAAAAAGTCCCCTTTTTTGGGCTAACTTACTCGTAAGTGAGGGTTGGTTTACTGGGGTTACGCGCCACCCCAAGGCTCTCAAGATTTTATGCATTTTCATGATACGTAACATAAAATATAAATTCACTATGTGTGAAACAAAGAATAAAAAATTTCATGTGTTTTACAACATTTTCATAAATCTCTCATAGCGATATGCTTAGACAGCTTGTTACTAATGAAAGTATTTAATGTGAAATGTTACTATTGATAAGTACTACTAGTAATAATTAGTTGTTTAAAATCATGATCGTCTCGTGGATTTTGATAGTCTTGTGCGAGTATCACAAAAGGGCCTTTAAAACACATAGTAGTACATAAAATACATATGTATTATTAGTGCATAAACTAATTGAACTCAAGTCTCACAATGTGTTTATATAAAGAAAGTGCATGAAACCTTGTGACATTCGTCGAGTGATGACTTTGTGTAATAACATCGCATCCCGTCAAAAACGACTGTTTAAAATAGAAGAGAACATTATCAGTTTTTTCTAAAAATAAATCGACTAAGACATTGATATGTCTTCTTCTTGCGTTGTATTCAATTATCCAGCAACAAGATATATCCGCGTTATCGTAATCATTTGGAGGTATGTCGATTTTATGATTAAAATTTTAAAATACACTACACAAGTAATCAATAATGTTGACTAAGGAAAAGTTTTTGCATTACGTTGTGTATGGTAGGTTTGAAACTAGATAGTTTAAACCAATGTTGCAAGAAAAGTCTAAAAGGCCGATTAATCGTCGTCTATGCGCTACAAGGTCACTGACATTGCCGATTTATGTAACTGGGTCATACAAATAGGTCAACCGTGGTCAACGGCGATCAACGGTGGTCAAACTTGCCGAAAACCTTCTAATCTTGCCGGAAGTACTTAAAACTCACCGTAAACTTGTTTTGATCACTTATAGTAACTATTTAAATCTATTACAGGTTGTTTTTTAGAAAAAAATTCTTGCCAATAATACTCAAAACTTGTATATTGGCACGATTTTTCAGTGTATTCTTTCAGTGTAAATATTGTCAATAATACCCAAAAGATATATACTTTCAGTGTAAATATTCATAGGAATCTACATCTCTTACGGAACACACACTTTAGATCATTAATATGTTGCCATTTCTCAATTTTGTCGAATAAACGTCATGCATTCATAAATCATCTAAATTTAAGAATCGTTTAGAGTTAATTGCATTTTTGGTCCCTGTGGTATGACCAAATTGCAGGTTTGAAACCCTAACTTTCGAAATTACAGTGATGGTCTTTATTTTCAAGTTTCTGTTGCAAATTTGGTCCCCGGGCCGGGATCAAACCTGCAATTTGGCCAAACCACATAGACCAAAAATGCAACCTAAAAGGACCAAATCTGCAACCCAAACTTGAAAATAGGAACCATCACTGCAATTTTAAAAATTAAGGTCTCAAACCTGCAATTTGGCCATACCATAGGGACCAAAAATGTAATTTACTCAATCGTTTATTATGTTCGATTAATTATTAGTCAAATTATTGATTATCTTTTAGAACTATAATATAAACATATACACAACCCTTGTGAAGTAGCCTTGTTTTACAACTATAATATAAACACATACACAAGTTCTGGTGTTAGTCGGGTTTTGGTCCGAATCGGGTCAGATTTTTTGACACCTTTATAACTATGAGTATTGCAAATTCTGACAAATTCAATGCGTATTAGTGGAAAAAGAAGGCTTAAAAATATACTCTTTTAAATAGGCTTGAACCAACGGGGCCGACTAAAACTGGGTGGTACGAACCATTGTGTCACAATTGTATCCCTTATTGTGTGAGAAACTCTCTAACCAAATAGTTGTGGGTTCAAATCCTGCTTATTATTTGTGAGATAGATTTGTTGTATATATATTGTGAGATAGTTAATTGTTGTTCTATAAAATAAATAAAAATCGGTACGATACGGTTTTAAAACAAGGAAAAAACCGATCGGACACTAATCCGGTTTTCGATTTAACCAGCCGGGTCAACACATGTTTTAAAACATTGTGACCAAGTACTATTTTTAAGAAAATGCACACATGACATGACATGACATTAACAGTAAAACTTTTGTAAATTACGATTTTATACCTAAACAACACTCAACTCATGTTGGAGGTTTTAATTACATTTCAATATTCATCATGTCACGTGAAACACAAAAGGTTCAAACGCAAACCAAATGTTTGTTTCTTGCATTTTAGCATTACATGTGGGTTGTTTGTTCCTGTCTTGTTGATGTTAACACATGAGTTAATGTGTGTATCCTATGTATTCACGAGATTTTATCTACAACCAAAATATATCTTAGCATGGTTGGGAGAAATAGATATGCGAAAGTTGACAACAAAAGTTAAGTATGGGTTAATCATTTCGGAAAGCCTAGTGGCAAATAACCATGGAGTGACCGCCCTGACCACTATAAAACAGTGGTTTAGTCGTATAGAAAGGTGTAAACAAGTGTTCGTAGTAGTTAAAACGATTTAAACGTAACTAACATTACAAAGAATGTTGAGAGAAAAAAAGTTGCATGTCATTATCACACATTCATAAGACTAGCATTTCCATAACTGGTAATCAAGTTGGTGACACAACCTCCATTCAGTTCTAATCATAATCACAGTAAAGTTTCAAATAACCAGAAAGTTGAAAAGTATACTTCGTGTATAAAGTGAATTAGGCCAACGAGGTAACCAGCCGATCATAGGATCGAAATACAGAAACAATTGCTAATTACTTTTATCTAACCACACTTATCAGTTTCAGTCAAGTAGAGTTTAAAATGTAATTGCAAAAACAAGCCCAAAACATATAATAATTGAGGACCGTGACTGCGTCCTAACCTGGTTTTGAAACATGACCCGATGCAGGATGCAAGTCCAAGTAGGTCTAACAGGTTGGGGCGAGGTTTTAGTCAAGACATTGTTTCAAGTCATAAGGGTTGTGCTCAAATAAGACGACACAAAGGATCAATAAGGAGCAACGCCTGCAATTCAATTCTAACTGGAACTCTAAATAAGATAAATCCAAGCATAGAAATGCCTGAAGCATAACAAAAGCATATGATCAAATTTAAGCAATTTGACCCTTTACAGATCTTTCATCATGCATAAACACTTGGTTCACTAGTTGCCAGCGAATTTTTACACCAAGGACGAAATCCATGAGTTTCAACTCAAACAGTAGATAGATAGAATCAACAGCTTTACCAGTGGCAAATTTAGACAATTCTCTTGGTCATGTCAACCACTCTGAACTCAGAGCGCAAGTTGGAGATCATCACTGGAACCTTGTTCTCCTCACAATACTCAGAAAAGTCCCCTCCACTCAAGTCGATATCCACAAACTTGGTTCCAAACTTGCTTCCAGCAACCTATAAGGAAAAAAAAATACATTTGCAAAAAATAATAACGTTAAAAGAATTATGCCCAAAACAGGATATACGTAGTCTGCAGCTTAAAAACACCTCACGTATGTTCCAAATGGTTTTTAAAAGGGTTTTTAATTTTCAAGTGGTTCTTTACTCGTACAAAAGAACATGGCTACGAAATCCATTTTCAAATTACAAGAAAGCTTAAAAGAGTATCATATGTCAGTTTGGTTAATGTCTTACAGCTTGAGCTTCCCAGTCACTGCTGAACGCGTACTCCAATGGTTCAAAACCCCTGCAGTCAAATGCCATCAAAGGAGCATATTTTCCAGCGTCACTGTAGCCGCGAGTAAGTGGAAAGCCTCGCTTAGGGATCATAGTCACAGTTCCTTCCCTTTTGCAGAACTTACACTGTTATATCACAAACACAATTGTAAAAGAAGTAATTAATATAATTTAATACTAAACTCAATTATTTAAAACCGTTGCCAACTAAGCAATATATATAATGTCAATGGAGGACATCTAAGCAAGACAGTTACCCATAGCAAGTGATACAAGTTGCTGAGAAGTAAGAAATGTAACAAATCGACAAATTAGGTTTGTAAGTAGTGTATGCTTTCCTGTCCGACATTTTAAAATTGTAGTCCAATGAAGCATACAGCATTTAGCTTCAATTACAAAGTACTACGTATGTTCTATAAACAACAGATGTTTTGATTGAGCAACAAGACAAACCGAGAGAGCTGGATAATTGTTTTGCAGAACTTACACACTGATATATCACAAACACAATTGTATAAGAAGCATATAATCTCTGGTCTTAATTTTGACGAATTGAACATGTGACTAGCTTTTTCTTTTAACGAGTGCAAGCCTAATGAGTTAGTTTTCATCGACTATTTATCAACTTTTACTGCCTTTCACCTGATTATAAAGAGAAACTTTTTGTATCTAGGCAAAACATATCAGGCCCCTGTAGTTATATCCTGTGCTACATATGTTTAGTTTATTAGCTTGCAGATATCAAAATATTTAGTTAGTTCTGGTAACTACTAAACTACTAATATGTATAACCCTTTTGTTGTTTTTATTTCTTTTTAAGCCAATTACGATATTTCATCTGTAGATCTTTACGGATTATGTAATATGCACCAACATGCATATTGATTCTGCAAGTGATTTAAAATTCCACATCATTATAATTACATAAACACTTAAAGACACCCATATGAACGCATATGCTTTCCTGTAGAGAGATTAAAAGATACTGACCTTCTGGACAAGGTTGGTGACGCCCCTTTTTGGCAGATCAACTTCCTCGTTCAAGCTGACACATGTCTCTTTGTCGGTCACCTCACCACAGCTTTCACACTTCAACTGCACATTAGACAAGAAGACAAGATACGTAAGTAAACCTTACAAAAGATCACTTGAAATAATAAGGAACTCTTGAAGTAGTTTGTATAGATATCAATTTCACTAGAGATAATGACAGAAACCACGTTAACAGTTCAATCAATAATCAAATATGTATTGCTAGGATGATACTAAAAAGGACAACATAGGCATCATATTTCTTCAAGATAAAGTATAAAACACACAGAAATTCCTCAAGGCATCTTAAGACAATAAGAGACAGAACAAAAACTTCAAATCTAGAGAGATTCTGATAATAGAAAACTAGATTACTGAATATATGTGCATTTTAAGGTACACCACACGAAATTTTAACCAATACAGAACACTACAGTCTACACAGCTGATACTGTAAATATACGAAGAATTAGAAAGAGAGACGTAACGATTGCTTACTTTCATGAGTTTCTTTACAACTTTGAGTGCAGGAAGTGGATAAGTGGGGTACATATGCATGAATGTAGGTATACTCAGGTAAATTGCTTTTTAATCAGGTACAAAAACAATTGATATAGATGCGTAGACAACAAGAAGATTCATCATGATACCAACACCGACCATAGTAAACAAGATAACACTCGAATCTTATGACGTAAACCTATAAAAAAGAGTTACGTGACAAGCATTTACTTCTGGCTAACATTATTATGCGTACAAAGTGGATGAGCAACATAAACATGCAAAAATGTAGATATGTCAACATACATGATTCGCACATCAGGTAAGAAAAGATATCAGTGCATATGTTTTAGTTATCTGCTCTGGATAAACAATCTCACATGTCAAACGAAACTACATTCATATCTGAACTCGGTAAAAAGATGCCTGCTATAAACCTTGCAATTTCTTGGTAAAAGAAGTGAAGATAAACGCACTTATCCACATTGTCAGGTAAAGTTTTCGTGTTTTAAAAATCAGAAAGAGGATGAAATTTGACACTTGATATGCAGTAGCCTTAACTATATACACGCTCATGCACACAAAATCGGTAGTTTAAACAAATATCAATGCATATACTAATCTTCAACAAGAATCAAACACTGATAAACTTTTGAAATCTATTGAACATTAGTTTTATCTTTCCCCATATATAAGCCGAAACAAACACCCGCTAAAACTATAGATACGATTAAATACCATCAAACATCTACCATATATACCTCACTATCACTACATTTATAAATCAACAAATACCATCCGAAATCTCCAAATCACCACATAATCAGTCTGGTTTCAATGAAATTTATTTTGACACATAAATTTAACTATTGACGATGCTAAACTATTGAGTTTAGAAACCAACCAACAACAGAATTCTACACCGACATACACATAAGATAACCAAAAAAATCGGCAAATGACGCTATCAAAACTAGCTTCACAAACATATAATAACACAAAGGGGGTGTTTGTTTCGGCTTATATAGCATAAGCCTCAATTTTCCGGCTTATTTTGAGACTCGTGGGCTTATATAAGTTCATTACGATATGATAAGCTTATATAAGCCCATAAGTCTCAATAATAAGCCACAAAATTAGAGCTTATGTTATATAAGCCGAAATCAAATAAGCTTATAAGCCAACATATCAGCCGAAACAAACAACCCCAAAATACTCAACTACACTTACGCGCTATGACCTATCAATACTCATTACAACCACATAAAACCAAACCTCATCGCACATCACGCATCAAACATCAACAACACAGATCTCACTCTAACATTCTCATTATATTGTTACAAAAACCGTCAACCACTCGATAAGCTAAACACATAGATCAAAAGCAACAACACTCGATTTCCGAAACCCTAACTATTTAAAAAACTCAAACAATACGCATAGCAAAAACTCAAATATGAAGTACAACAACAATATATAACAAAATTGAACCTTCAACAGCTAAAAATATAATAATAAACACCGTTGCATAAACCGTGAACGACTAAATCATCTAAACCGAAACCCTAATTTTTTTTTTTTTTAAATCAACCGAACAAACATATATATATATAACAAAATAAATAAATAAAAATGAACAGTAATCGATAGTGATGAGAAAAAAAGAGTATAAACCTTGAAGTAGTAGGTGAAAGTAGGATTGTCAACCCCGCCACGTGGCTGGAAGTTTGTTAGGTTTTCAAGCTCAGCAGTCACATAGAGCATGTAGTTCACCATTTTTTTTTCTCAAGAAAGAAAATGATGTTTGGAAATGATTTGTTTTCTTTGGCAACAAGACAATTGGGGGTTTATATAGGAGGTAAAAGGTAGCGTTTGGGATTTTTGGTTAATTTGACTCTAGAGCAAACATTTGACCGAAGGTTTGACTTTGTGTGGGCTTAGTAAGCCGGCCCATTAGGCTCTTAATTTAGGCTGATCCATTTAACTTTTTTTTTAAAGTAGGCAATATAAAAAAAAATTTGATCGGCACAAAATAGGAAAATAATTACAAAAAATACAGATTTATTCAGATAAAAAAATATCCGCGACATGAGGCCCAACACATAAGCACATATAAAAAAACAAACTATTATACATGAGACCGAAAAAATTAACCCAATATAAAAAAAATTGTTCGGCACACATTTGACCGAAGGTTTGACTTTGTGTGGGCTTAGTAAGTCGGCCCATTGGGCTCTTAATTTGGGCTGGCCCATTTAGCTTTTTTTTTAAGACCAAAGGTTTGACTTTGTGTGGGCTTAGTAAGCCGGCCCATTTGACTCTTAATTTGGGTTGGCCCATTTAGCTTTTTTTTAAGTAGGCAATATAAAAAAAATTGCTTAGCACAAAATAGAAAAATAATTACAAAAAATACAGATTTATTCAGATAAAAAAATACCCGCGACATGAGCCCAACACATAAGCACATATAAAAAAAAATTATTAAACATGAGACCGAAAAAATTAACCCAATATAAAAAAAAATTGTTCGGCACAAAATAGGAAAAAAATTACAAAAGTACTGATTTAATCAGATCAAAAAATACCCGCGACATGAGACCCAACACATAAGCCATAAAAAAACTATTAAACATGAGCCCCAAGCACAACGCGCGGGCAATTTTGCTTGATAAAAAAAAACCTAAAAAAAATAATTGTCGACACCAATTAAAAAAAAAATACCCACCCCGCACCAACGAAAACATACCAATCCCGCACCAACGCGCGGGTACTTTTGCTTATTTTGTAATAATTCTTATTTCCTTTGTTTTAAGCAGGGCTAAGTATAACGGACCATGGACCGGACCGGACTGAATCAATAAACCGGCATGAACCGAATCAATCGGACTGGATCGAACTTGTTTTATTCCGGTACTTGGTTCATACATTACCTAATATCCGGTTTTCGCTCTTGTTCGTTCCAATTCAGTCTTACGTATACGCGATCATTATGTTTTCTTGGAATGGATCGACTGAAGAATTAGTCCGGTCCTCGATTCAGGGTTTTGAGCTAAACCGGTTTTGGTACGATTTGATTTTTTTCGATCCGATCCGGGTTTTGAATAGATCACTAATTTTAAGTAGTAACAAGTAACCTTTTTAAAAAAAAGTAACTTTATGCTCGTTACGGAGTATTGTGTAAACAATGTTTTCAACCCGCGCTCCGCTGCGAAGCACGGGGTTTTATGTTAATTTATGTTAGATGCGAACAACAAAAAAAGAGTTTAGGCCTATCTTTAGAACGAACTCCTCCATAAGCTGATCCACTGGCATACCCTCGAAGGCCTTGGGACCAGACTGGGGTGGGGACTGTGCAGCATGCGTCACCGGCGCAGAGGAATCACTAGTAGCCTCGACACTGCAAACAACCAATCGACAACGAGGATTACACATTACGTTATCGTGATTGCGTATCATCAACACTATTATTGGACGGAAATGGAAGCTACAATTACTTACTTGGGGGGAGGAGTCTCGGTCACCTCTTTGGCAGCAAGCGTGGGTGACGCATCCGGGGTTTCCTCCTCAGTCGATGTACTCAAACCTAGACTGAGATGACGCACCCTCGTCAAAATATAGGGGTGTGGGTGCTAACACATCAGTACTCTCAACTTCCGGTTGCTCCAGCACGAGTTCCATTGTGCGCCCTGCGGTACTCTCCAACAGCGGCTCCTCACCATCTCTTAAAGGGCGCACCCCCTTGGGCTTACTAAAATGCACCACGCTAAACAAATCCATCTCTGCGCCACACAAAGAGAAAACAAAAAACAAATGGTTACATAAGCTTAAATAAGAAAGAGCGCTTACACTACTAAACGAGGGAGAAGGAAGGACAAGCACCCACCCCGGCCGTCATCGCCTATAAACGTCGGCACTTCCTCGGGGCTTTGGAAATAATTACGACTAATGCCCATGTGGCATAGAAAGGCTTCCGAGTATGCGTTGATAGGGATACGGTTCTCATTTATAAGTTCCGCATCCTCCATACTATACGCCCGGCGCGCTTGGAAAATGATACCCATCCGTTTGACCAAGAGGTATGATAGAAGGCGCGGAACAACTGGACCGTGGGATTAATTGCCAATAGGCGGCAATTAACCTCGAAATTGGTTATTTTTGTCGCGCTTATGCTAATAATTCAGGACGTTGCACATGAACAACGACAGGGGTACACGTTGATTGGCAAATTCAAAGAACCGTGTGTATACCCCAACCTTCCCCACTGGGAAATCCGCTATACTCGCACTCGCAGCCGGCACTACCGGGTGCAGTGCGGATGGGATGTAATACTCAGATGTGAACTCACGAAGTTCCTCATCTGTTATTTCTGATGTAAAATCAGTAAGTTGCAACACCATGATTTGTGAAGCAAGGGTTTGGATGCGCACGCGCGTATTACCTGTGTCTGATTTTTGATGATTAATGGAAGCTTTATCAATGGTGGTGGAAGAGATTTTTTTTACTGTGGCACTAACAGTGAAATGGAGGCGAACCCTTATATAGGGCAAGTTGTTACTGACACGACGCCGGATGAGGAACACGTGTCCCCCACTTGTCCTAATCGTGTGGTAGGGGTACAACATATAAGCTATGTTCTAGCTACCTTTTTCACGAATTACGAAGTGCACTTTTTGCGACTCAAGTTGACCAGATTCATTGTTCTGGGCGGGACAATTCCTTGTTTCTTCCTCGATACGCATCCTGGAATATTTGCCGCAACTATTTGTAGTCTAGCATCCGCGGTCTTACCAAGCGCATACTAGACTGGGGGGACATGATGACGTATAGTCCAACCTCGGGTCATGAACCCGACCCGCGAATAGTACTCATACCCAGGCCCATGATGAATGGGCCATAGCGACATCAATACGGGTTTCCAAGGCCCGAACGGTACTGCCTACGGGGAAGCCCATGACATATGGGCTATCACGACAAGGATTTAGGCCCATGAGGCCCAACCAGCGCACACGCGCGCATGTATCTATAACACCCGTTACGAACGAGTCATAATCATGAGAGGGGTCCACTAGTTATTAAATAAACGGTGGGGCCTCTTGGTTATTAACCTAATTAATGGGACAAAGCCCATTAGGGTTTGGGGAGTATATAAAGGGCACCTAGGCTCTCATCTAAGGTATGCTCTCATAACCCTAACTTTCTACTAAAACCCTAAACCGATTACTTACTCTCACGCCAGAGGATAATCGTGGGAGACAATCCCACGGTAAGCCTAACGGTGCTTTGTTTTCTTAGTGCGCAGGTCTCATACATCAAGACTCAATTGATACAGGAACCGGAGCCTAACAGATCCGTATTACACCTAATTCGGATCTAATCAAGGATCGTCCAACTTTTGTATCAACAATATTACTTGTTACTTTCAACATAAATGTATAAAGATGGATGCTTATAAACAATATATGGCATAGAAGGTTCTATGATATGTTTAAAAAAGGCCTTGATGGGCAATACTGGGCTGCAAAATTCATTACGGATTCTAGAGGGCTGAGATCTAACTCGATTACATCGACTGTGGTGGAAAAATAGAAAATGAAAGACATTGGTGCCATGCTTACGTTGAGGGGCAAGGTTGTCCATTATTAGTACCTCTAGAAAGCATAATCATTAGATGGTCATCATCATCAACGCGATGTCTACAATTAGTATTACTTAAACCGCCTAAACACGTCAACCTAAGTAACAACATTATCATAAATGCATACATGCGTTATGAGACAATTCGGCGACAAAGTCTTCGCGGGTATCATATAGAGTAGCAATGTGTTCTGCGACAGCGTTACGGATAGGACATACATAAGGTGCTTCCACACACTCGACATCTACATTATTCGCTCCAGTGCATATGAATCAGTTAAAACCCAAACAGACGATCATATTGGAAGGGTTCTAACTGTGACAGTTCCGTTTAAGGCTTCTTCAAGAACATTCGCTGAAATGGTTGTCTTAATAGGAACTCCAAGCTTACTTAAAAGAAAAAAAAAAGAATGAGTGCTTGAGCCAATAATGCAAACAGATTTACCATAAAACAGTAAACTTCCAATGTGCAGATATAACCTGATTTGATCTCGTAACTTTGCTATTTTTTCATCCTTAGCTAGTAAAATTGTCTTTTGGACCTGAGAAAAGTGTTTGATGGACCTGAGAAAACTAATTAAAGAGTGTGTGAGATTGGTTGTTACAAATAAGCATTTACCTAACTGCTTTGATGCCTATGCTTAGCCGCCTATTCAGGGTGAGAAAAAGCAGTCTGACAACTACTTTATATTAAAGAGTGTATGAGATTGGTTATTACAAATAAGCATCTATCTAACTGCTTAAAGAGAGTTTCAACCGGTTATTTCTTTCTGGAAATTTAAAAGTAGTCAAGTACTTTGATGCCTATGCTTATCCGCCTATCCGGGATGAAAAAAGCAGGCTGACAACTACATATTCTTCATCCATATAAAGTTAGAATGACCTCTAAATGTCCATGTTGGAATATGGTAGTTGGATTAGCCACGTACGACTAGAAGTGTGTGAGCCTATTGGGGGCACACACGTTAAACGCATAGAGCGCGTTTAGACTTCACGTATGTTTCTAAATGTGAACCTTAAGACAAAGAATGACTAGACAAGAGCCTTGTGGTTGTCATAATCAGATTTCCAGTAGAGAGAAGGTTCTAGTGGGTGTCTTGGTTCATTGTATCTAGGGGATAAGGAGAAGAAGAGTTGTGTAGGTTTTGGAGTGTGTTTATGTGCCTTATCATTAGTAGGGTTTGAGGGGTATATAAACCCCTCACCCCTAGCTCAAAAGCCACGAAATACACAGCCAAGAAACACACAAAAGCTGCCTCTCTTTCCTTTTCATTATATCAGCCGAATACAAACACCCTTAGTTAGGGTTCTTTAGTTTTCGGTTTTACCCTTTTGCTTATCAATTGAATTCGATTAGATCCAAAGTGATTAGCAAGTCTTAGTGATCCCACAACATCTATAGGAAGCCAAGGGTTCAAGGTTTACTGGTTCTGTGGCGTGTTTTCGATCAGAAACTCTTGTGGTGAAGGTTCTGATCGTTCTCGGACAAAAACAAGAAACACAGATCTGATAGTGTCGTTCGATATCGGACAACACTGCATTTTTTCCTCGGGTAAATAGCAGATATCGGACAGAACAGAAAACTAGTTTTTTTGGTTTTGTTTTCGGATCAGGATCTCGGGTATTGGAATACAAAGGTTGTATTGGTTTATACGTGAAGTAGGACTAGCATCCGGGCGTGCTTGTTTACGTGTTTGTGTGAGCACTCGTAGAGGTGACCACTTAGTCACTCGTTTCATAACCATTTGTTGTTAACTACAAGGGTATGTATACTATTTACCCTTTTTCATTCCTTGTTGTGTTTTATATGTATGTTAATTGTTTGTACTAGACTAGATCTATCCGCTGCGTACTCGTAAGAGTTAATGGTTAACTTGATTGTTAAATTCCAACAGTGGCATCACGAGTCAACTTGTTTAGTATTTATGTATTACATACGATTTAAACACGCTAGGGCTGCATGAAATTGGTTTATTTATTGTTTTTATTGAAAATTATGGCAACGACATGCAATCCTTGCCATAAATAATGTATAACCAACCTAGAATCAACACATATGTTATTTTAATAAAAAGAAGAATAGATCATAAATTAAATGTTAATTAAGCTGCCATGATGATTATATTCTTGTTTAATCTCGGCTATAAGACTCACGCAATCATATTATATGATGGATGTGGCGATCTAGGCACTTTAGCAGAAAACCTAGTGAGAGTCTTATGGTTCTCCAATTGGGGAAGACTCTTTTGAGAACTCGAGGCATTATGTGATTTACTGCTTTCATTATAAGAGTTTGTTCCTCAATATTAATCCAATTTTTAGTCTGTTTTGATTGCTTATATGTGGTATGCCATGTGATGAATCAATATTTGCATATGAGACTTTATGAAACTCTTGAAAACGGACTTACAACTTATAGAGAAACTTGGATTAAAACATGTCTAATATTACACACGTAATTTTACTCCTTGTGACCAGTTATGTGTTATTTACGAAACCGGGGTTTTTGGATATATTAATACGGACATTAAACTATGAAATTTGATTTATTATGAAGCTTTAGTTTTATATGCGTAATATGGGGTTGAATTGATCTTTAATTTTCTCCCGCCCCACTACATGCTTCGGCATATGAGGGAATTATTGGAATTACTTGTGTCTTCGGACCAAGTAGGAGTACAATATAGGGTTTGATCAATTTGTAATTCCACCATATTGGCAACAATAAAACTAATGTTAAAAAAGGGTTTCTTAACATACAAATAGCATCATTAGTCAATTGGAAGTACGGCTCACCTATTATGGACAAACTATAAGAGAAGTTTAAGGCGGGTTGAAGTAAGATTCCCCAAATGAAGTCAGGTTTTTAATACGCTTCGCGCTGACCTGTTTCTCAGATTCTTTGTGAGTCCAAAATGGAGCTACCGAGAACATTTGACAAAATGATGTCTATACCAAAAATGTTAACAAAAATGTTTTTCTTAACTTTGTGCTACAAGTTGTTTTGCATGCTTCTTGTACACGTTTTGTCACATTTATGTGTATACTCTTATATGAAATTTTAAGTCTATGCCAGCCAAAAATAGAACATGTGTATTTGGCTTGACCTCTCTGGTCAGACCTCAGGGCCTTGCCAACCCATGGAGAATTTTTTCATAGGTCAGATCTATGTTAATTTTCGCACGTTCTTTTTTGGTGGACTTAAATCGAGTTACCTGGTCAGACCTCGGACCCGAGGCATAAGATGAGACCAAATATGCTTTTGACATTACTATAAGAGTTACTAGTGTCACTAGTCTCATAAATTTAAGTGTTGCATTCCATGCAATTAACGCTCGTCGCTTACCTCTTGCCCTACTTGTTTATACGTTGGTCAGACCTTCTGTAATAAGTGGGAGGTCAAGTTGGATCTTAGTCTTATTAGTAATTAATTGGGTAGTTAATTCTCTTAAGAATTTAAATTATCGACAATACTAATATTTGAACTTTTTCCAATTGTAGATGACAACCTCGTCAGCTATCAATTCGGTCTTCAGGGGCTTCTTCGAGAAGCAAAAACTGACCGGACCCAACTTTATTGATTGGTATCGACAACTTAGGATTGTACTATCAATTGAGATCAATTGAGGATAAGTTGAATTACCTAGAGCAGCCACTTCCTCCTGCTCCTGTAGCACCTACAGGTCAGCAAGTTGCTCCTGAAATCCTTGCAGCTCATACTGCTTGGGTGAAAGGATCAAAAGAGATTGCAATAAGAGATTCTGACTCATGCTCGTGACCATTGAGAGCCAAGACCCAACGGAATCTGGAAAATCTCCATGCTAATGACATGCTAATGACATGCTAAAGGAGTTAAAAGCTCTGTTTGCCCAGCAAGCAGAGCAGGAGCTTCTACAGACTACGCGTGATTTTCACGCCTGTAAACAGGAAGAAGGCATCAGTTAAGCTCGTAATGTTCTGAGAAAGAGGGCTATATGACAAATCTATGAGCGTTTGGGCACCCCGTGACACTTGGCCTTGCTGTGAGTCCTGATTCTTATTTAATCGGTCTAACAGCAAGGAATTTGATGGTTGTGCAGAATTACACATGCAAGCGCCTGGTGAAGACTGTTAACGAGTAGCATGCTATGTCTAAAGCTCCATAGCAAACTCTTAATCTGCCCAAAATCAACGCTTCACTGCTCCTACATACTAATTCGAGCTGGTAAAGTTCCAGAAAGGTAAAAAGCACAACAAACGCAACCCTCCAAAGTCTGGCAGGGACACAAATCAAGGGAATGGGAAACATATTAAGCACGCTTATTGCTCCCCAAGCCCCCCCAAGATTCCCTCCTTCCACCCCAAGAGTGAAGAACCCGCAAAGGACTCATCCTATCATGATGTGGTGAGACAGGCATTGAAAGAACTGTCCTCAGTACTATAGCCGAAGTTGCTAAAGAACGCAGAAAGCCTCTGGAGCAGTGTTGGTCACAGTATCTTCGTTATAGAACTCAATACTTTCCTTAATAGATCATGGATTCTAGACACTGGTTGGTACTCATACGATTTGTAATACAACCAGGTCTAAGGGCAAGTAGGTGAAAAGAGTTTTAGGGGAAATTGAAGCCGGGGGCTCTAGATCTTGTACGTGGGCAAAGGCAACGTGAAGCTGAGGAAGCAATTGGCAACTTTGATTTATCTCTCCCTAGGCCGGATTTAGTTTTATTGTTTTGAACAATTGTCATTATGTCCTTCTATAACTATTAGTAGTAATCAGTTTCCCGTTTTTGTACGAAGATGGTTTATTAACCCTTCGTGAATAATACCATTCGAAGTTTCTAGGAATAAACATGGATTATTTTAGTGCTACCCAAGGATGGTCATTTTTAAAAATTATTTGTCTACTACTATACAAATGGAAAATTATATAAACTGTTAGCAACAAAGAGACAAACTAGACTTGGACTCCTGCTTCTCTATTCTTGTGCATAGCTTCTCGTTGGCACATCAGCAAGAAACTCATTGAAAAGTTGCAACACGATGAACACTCAATCCAACTGACCTTAGGGCTTTTTATGAAAAATGCGTCCCATGTATGTCTGGAAAGATGCAAGAAAACCTTACACACATCAATGGAAAGTGGCCAAAGAACTTACTTTGGACTAATACACACCGATGTATGAGGGCCCATTTAAAAGATCCACTTCAAGACAAGGAGCGAACTACTTCTCACTTTCACGGACGGACTTCACACAGTTCGTTTATGGTTAAGTTAACTTGTTTAAGCATAAACTGAAGAGTTTGAAACTATCAAAGGTGTTCAAAATGACGTAGAAAAATCAACTCGTCAAGGACCAAAAATCGCTACGTTCCTGATCGTGGGGGCGAATAATATAAGTCAAGAGTTTTTGGATCAACTCAAGGATCAGGATTAACTCCATTACGTACTCCTCCTTACCACTCCACAACACAATAGTTGTGTCGGAGAGTAGAAACAGAACCCTACTAATATTGGTTCGATCTATGATGAGTCAAACATAACTCTTCCAAAGGTCCTTTTGGATTATGCTCTTGAAGACTGCTTCGCAAGAACGCAGTTCTCAATATGTTCCAACTAAGAAAGTTGAAAAAAGACACCAAACGAAGATATGGCATGGGCATGCCCCTAACTGTCTTACTTAAAAGTCTGGGTTGTGAGGCACTTGTTAGCGAGATACTGTTACCAAGCCTGACAAGTTAAACCCAGGTCTATAAGTGTATCTTCATAGGATACCCAAAAGGAAACAATGGGATATTCTTCTACCTAAACCACACCGTGAACAAAGTCCTTGTTGCTCGAAATGTTGAATTCCTAGAGAAGAGTCATATAGATCAAAACAAGTTGGGAGTCTAGAAGATTTGAAATTATTCAAAAGAAGATACGCATCCTTCTATAGACACTAGCTTGAATCATAAGAGGATGATCTAGAAATGGATGAAACCTCAAAGTAATATCATTCCCATTCGTTAGGTTCACAAGGACACGACTCCCCACAAACGTATGTGGTTATACATCGTCTGAGGAACATGAGTTTAGGGGACCTCGTGAACCTCAGTAACTATAAAAGCAGCATGTTAAGACCCTGAGTCGGATTAATGCTTACAGCTATGGAATGTGAAATGCAATCCATAAAAGACAATGAAGTTTGGATCTTGGTTGAACTTCCTCCTAATGGCAGCAAAAGGGACGTTTGGTAAGCAAGTGGGCTCATTAAGAAAAAGACTGACACAATGGAAGGACTGTACACAACTATAAAAGCTCGTCTGTGCGAAAGGGCTATACTCAAACCCCAGGGATTGATTATGAGGAAACCTTCTCACCTGTTGCAGACATTAGAGCTATTAGGATTCTTATAGCCATAAGCCGCGTACTATGACTATGAGATTTGGCAAATGAATGTCAAAAATGCCTTCCCTCAATGGTATCTCAATGAAGAGGTTTACATGGAGCAAACCTGAGGTTTTTGTCAATCCTAAAATACCAAACCGAGTAGCAACGGAAACGTTCTATTTATGGCTTAAGCAAGCATCAAGGCAATGGAATAAGTGTTTTTGATGATAAATAACAGAAATTTGGTTCAGTCAAAATGCTGATGAGCCAGGTGTATAACTAAAAGCTAGTGAGTTAAAAGTCACTTTCCCTGAATCCAAAAAAAATAATCTTGTATGTCGAGGACATATTGATTCATGGAAAACAAGCATTCCAATGTTACAAGATGATAAATCCTACCTTGAAAGTGATTTGCCATGAAATATATAGGTTAAGCTGCATATATTCTAGAGGTATAATCAAGATCTACAACAGAGATAGGATCCCGACGGTTTATTGGCTTCTTTCAAAGTGCTTATATCGAAAAAAAATCTAAAGAGCGATTCACATGGAGAATCCAAACGAGAAGTATCCCCATGGCAAGAACGGCTAGAATGAGTAAAATCACAAGGTCCTACTACACCTGCTGAGTTTAACCATGCAAAGTGTTTCCATATGCCTTCGGCTGGGGGTCTATTATTATGCCCGTGAGATTTTACTCGCCCCTGATGTTGCGTTTGCTCAGAACATAACAAACAAGCCGATTTCCAACAAATCCCGGAGAACTTCACTGGACTACTGTCAAGAACATTCTGAAGTATCTCCAGGAATACTAAAGGACCATTTTCTAGTTTACCGGAGGTGGAATCTAAAATGAGAGCTCAGGGTTTCTTGCTACACTGAGGCTGTATATCTAACTGATTCTGAGACCTCAAGTCTTAGAAGACTGGAAATGTGTTTCGTTTTTTATGGAGGTGCTGTAGACTGGAAAAGTGGCCAAGCAAAGCATTTTTTCGCTACTTCATCTGCAGAAGCTTGAGTATATTGCTGCCTTGATGCTTCTAAAGAAGTCGTATGGGTTTTAGGAAATTTCATATTCTGGGCTTTGGTGTATGTTCAGTTCTCCACAATTGAAAAAACCCATTAATATGTATATGTGAAAATACTGGAGCAAACGTATAGCAAAAAAGTCTGGAATCACTAAAGGTGCTAGAACATTCCGTGCGAGAAGTCACTACCTTCCGCAAGTTATTGAATTTGGTGACATAAAGTTAGAAAAAAAAGGTTCACACATATGACAACTTTAGACTGATGCCTTTTTTAACAAAAGCCGTTTGCATTCCTATGCATTCAAACTTACTAAGGAATATTGGAATCATCCAGCTAGTAGTTTCATGTAAATACTGTGTTTGTTTTTAGTCATTTGATATTGGGATTTGTAAAGACAATTTTATTTTCTGATGAATAAAGATACATAGGTATTTGTATCATTCATATAAAAATTATTTGTCCTATATTTGCATATTTAATCCTTGAAATTATTTATCTCAAAAAATTCCATTGTCGGTTAACAATATGTGGGAGTATTGTTACATAAGGCAAATGTGAGTGTTGGTTATATTCTTTGAATATATGGAAGGTTCCCACCAAACTCATATGTTACTCACAAGGGATGCGTATTGGATACCCCAAACTTCGAAAGTTTACTTTATGGATCTTTTGTCATAAGTATGTTTCGAAAAATGGTTAGATAAGTCATCCTTAGACTTGAGAATACAAACAAGTTCTGGTATGTGTGGATACAACTTTTTAATTCTATGTCAAACGTTGTCCTGAAAATGGTAGTTATAAAGACTATTATTGAAGTGATGTGAAGCAGCATTCCACAACACTTGTATTAACAAAGAAATTGTTCCTCCACTTGATATGTACATAAAATAATACCTTGGCCCCTCTCCAGAATTAATCAGATAAATTGTTTGGCCGAACCCAAAGGGTAATGCAAGATGATTCTTGATTACATTTGTATAATCTGTATTAGAATCTATAACAAATCTAAATGTTAAACTATATTGGAATGGAATCAGGATTCCCTACCATAGTTTTAACGTATGAACAAAGGGATTATTATAGCAATAGTATAAAATAACCATGCTACTGACAATTTTTATGACACTTGATCTCAACACTTCTGTTAAAAAACGAATGTTAGTGTATGTAGAACGTGTTCCGCGTAGTAGTAAACTGGTACTCTACTACCAACTCCCAATGGGAGCAGTAGGATTAGGTGAGATGTGCTAGCTCGTCCACGACTAAAGGTTTGTGAGCCCTATTGGTGGCACACACGAAAAACATATTAAGTACGTTTGTTTACATCACGTTTACTTTTATAGTAAACCGTTTGGACCAAAATCATTGGACAGGATTTTTGTGGTTTCCCATTGTTGCCGGCCACTTAGATGATTCTAGAATGTCTTGGATCAATAATTTACTAGTGATAAAGGAAGGAATCAGTGATTAAGCTAAAAAGGTGTTGTGATAACTTTGGACTCAGAGTTTCACTCTTATCATTTGAGACATTTGAGGCTATATAAAGACCTCAAACTCTAACTAACTCCTTTAGTCCCCGCCAAGAAAACAAGAAACACTTAGATTCTTCTTTTGCAACTCTCTCTCCAAACCGCCGAAATAAAACTTTATACCAAAACATTTTCCAAGATTCGTTTTGATTCAAAAACCTTCTATCCTAATTCGTTAAATCAATTAGGGTTTTTCCACTTGTGATTTGATCCCGAAGGTTATAGTTCCAGAGGTGTTATACATGGTTACATTGTTGTCAAGGTGTGACAAAGTCGGATTCGAGCTAGGGTTTGTGGAACTCTAATTCGGTTGTACTGTAGCAAAGGCAGAACCGAATTCGGTTCAACCCTAGTTGTTTCATTCTGATTTTCGGTCCAGGGGTGTGTGAGACTTTTGGGTTTCGTTTTTCATTGCTTTGGTGTGCACTTGTTTATTGGGTATACCCTGAGGTTTTGGACTACGCATCCGGAGCGTGCTTGTTTAAACGAGTGTTTAGTGTGACACCGTAGATGACCACTAAGTCACTAGTTCATTATCATTCGTTTTGTGATTCTCTTTCGGTGACATCAAGGGTTATTGTACTATTTAAATTTCATGTTCCTTAATGTTTTTTTATCAGTATGTAATTATTTGTACATAACTAGATCTAATCTGCTACTACTCCGTAAGTGTTATGGTTTTACTTGATGTTAAATTCCAACAGTTCATATGGTCACCTAAAGTATAAATGTACATTTAGGTGGTTAGTATATCCAATTCTACAATCTGATTAATATGTAAATTCTACTAAACTAATAGAAATAGGATATACTAACCACCTAAAAGTACGATTTATACTTAGTTGACCAACTTGAACTGTTGGAATTTAACAATCTAGTTAAACATTACTCTTACGTAGTACGTAGCATATATAGATCTAGTATAGTAAAAAAAACTAATAATTAACATACTGATAAAACACATTAAGGAACATGAAATATAAATAGAACACTAACCCTTGATGTCACCCGCAAGAATCACAAACCGAATGAATGAAACTAGTGACTAAGTGTCACCTCTACGAGTGCTCACACAAACACGTAAACAAGCACGCCCGGATGCTAGTCCAAACCTCACGTATACCAATACAACAAGTTCAACACCAAAGCAACTGAAAAACGAAACCCAAAAGTCTCACACACCCCTGGACCGAAAATCAGAATGAAACAACTAGGGTTGAACCGAATTCGGTTCTGCCTTTGCTACAGTACAACCGAATTAGAGTTCCACAAACCCTAGCTCGAATCCGACTATTGTCACACCTTGACAACACGTAAACCAATGTATAACACCTTCTGGAACAAACCTGGGATCAAATCACAAGTGGAAAAACCCTAATTGATTTAACCGAATTAGGATAGAAGGTTTTTGAATCAACCGAATTTGGAAACTGTTCTGGTATATAGTTTTGTTTCGGCTGTTTTGGAGAGAAGAGATGCAAAAAGAAGATCTATGTGTTTTCTTGTTTTCTTAGCCTGCCTAAAGGAGTAGAGTTTGAGGTCTTTATATAGCCTCAAAGTCTCAAAGTGATAAGAGTGAAACTCTTGAGTCCAAAGCTTATCACAACACCTTTTTAGCTTATCACTTGAATCCTTCCCTTTATTGCCACTAATTTCAATGAACAGACATCCTCTAAATCATCTAAATGGCCGGCCACAAAGGGAAACCACAAAAATCCTGGTCTAGTCGTACTTGGTCCAAATGGTTTACTTAGAAATGTTTCGTGAAGTTTTAAACGTACTCTAAATGTTTCATGTGTGTGCCCCCAATAGGCTCACACATTTCTAGTTGCGTATTGCTAATCCAACTACTATATAATCCAACAGCTCCCACTTGGGAGTTGGAGTAGCAGACAACCCATACACTAACGACGGAAACGTCTAGCAACACTCACATTTATTTTTTAAACTAGAAATGTCTGAGATCAAGTTTCATAAACATTCTCAGTAGCATGGTTATTTTATCTCTTGCTATAATCATTAATTTGTTCAAATACCGTTAAACCATGGATATGGATCCTAACTCATTCCATATAGTTTAACTATTTAGATTCTTGTTATAGAACTCAATACAGATGTACCAAATGTAATCAAGAATCATCTTGCATTACCCTTTGGGTTCGGCCGAACAATTATCTGATTAATTCTGGAGGGCGCCAAAGTATCATTCTGCACATCAAGTGGAGGAATAAATTCTTTGTTGAATACAAGTGTTATGGATGCTGCTTCACATCACTTCCAATAATAGCCTTTATAACTACCTTATTCAGGACAACGTTTAACATAGAATTAAAAAGTGATATCCACACATACCAGAACTTGTTTGTATTCTCAAGTTGGTAATATCAAGTGTTATGGATGCTTGCTTCACATTTCACTTCCAAATAATAGGACTTTTTTTTATAAATACCTTATTCAGGACCCACCAAAGTTTTTAATTGAATTAATATGTGATATCCACTATACCAGAACTTGTTTGTCCTATTCTCATGTCTTTAGGAATTGACTCTTAACAAACCATTTTTGAAATTTTAATTTATGACAACGGATCCATAAAAGTAATTTTCGAAAGGTTGGGGTGTCCATTACGCTCTATATCCTTGTGAGTACACATTTGAGTTTGGCGGGGAGGGATTTCCATATATTCAAAGAATATAACCAAACAACCTCACAGTTCTTACTTATGTAATAATACTACAATTACTGTTAATCCGAAAATGGGTGCATTCTTATTCTAGTATGTTAAAGTATTCATAGAGATTTAATATGAAAATTTAGGTTATACAATTGTTTGTGGTATGATATCAAATTCCTCTAGGATTTTAGGTTTGCATTTGAAATAGAAAATTCGTGTCTTTCTCAGCACATTTTTGCATTTATTACATTAATTATAACAATGTTTGACAGTGAAGGGTCTTAGTTGATGGTGGTTTGGTTTTGATGAGTGGAATTGTTGGTGGAAGGGTGTGGGGAGGTACTTGTGGATCCTGGTAGTTTTTGATTTTTTGGGTGGGAACGGGTAGGCGTATTTTTGTGTTTAAGCATTCGCGGGGGGGGTTAGGTGTTGGGGGGGTTTTTTCGATACGTTGATGAGCTCAGTTTTGGTGTATTACTTGTGTGTAGCTCTGGTTACGGGGGGTTGTGGGGTAGGGGGTGTTACGGGGGAGGGATGATAGGATTGCTTGTTAGGTATATTTGGGAGTGTTCGAAATTTGTGTACTGGGGATCGGTTTGGGGAGTAGAGTTCAGCATTTGCTACCGGGGTGGGTGGGGATGTTGTGTGGAGGGTGTGACGTGGGGGGATGGGAGAACTAGGAGCCAGTTGTGTGAGTGTGTGGTGGGTGTATTACTTGCAATTACTTTTGGGTTTTCTTCTTTCAAATGTGTGGGAACAACATAAAATCACTAGAAGGAAATGAGATTAGAGCGAAATGAATAGAAAGAAGTATTTTAGAAAGATTTTATTGTTTTAGTTATTGTCTGTATGGAGAATGTTGTGTAATAGTTATTTGTTTTGATTTAGTTGTATTAGGAAGGGTCTGTGTAAGAGTAAAAGTATTGTATGATCGTTGATATTTGATCTGTTTGTGTTTGGGTGTATTTTGTTTTTGTTATAGTATGAATTATTGTTGTAAGGTATTGTATTTAGTTTTGTAATGAATTGGAGGAGATTTTGGATGTAAGAAGAAGTTTGTTATGGAATTGATATGAAAAGAAAATAGTTAGCTAATAAATAGAATTGAAGAAAAGTAAGGATATTGATGGGAGATTGAAATGTAAAATGATTTGAATGTCATATCCCTAACGGCACCTTCTTAGATAGAACGGATTAGTGTTGTTGAGTTGATAAGGCACTCATTAAGCAAAGAGATGTTGGAATTAAAACAAGATGGTTCGAAGGGATGATTACCATTTACAATGGTAATGAAGAAATAACTTACCAAATGGTGCGATCACATATGAGGTTTAAACACCACACTAATGAACAATGCAACAAGATCCCACCATTACTGAAGGTAAGTGAAGAGGATAAGATGAATGTAATCTCGCATTCGTACCAAAAGCTTAAGGGGTTCTATAAAGGAGTATTGAATTTAGGACCTGATTACATTCGAGACGCGAAAATGGAAGAATGGCACACACGCGGGCACGTTAGCGTGCATAAGATGGAATGAATGAAGAGAAGCTGAAGAAAAGTCTAACTTAAAGACTTCGCTGTAAACAAAAGTGCTTCCCGGGAGACAACCCAAAATGTTATTTAATTTTATCGAGTCTGTCTTCCCAGACATCAATACGACGTATCCGCTCCATATCATACGGCGCATTGATTGTCTGGACGTTATCAGTCTTTACTTTTTATGCACTTTAAAAACATTATTGTCAGTTCTGGCAATACGGTGTATTCATGCACATGATATGGCGTATTCACCTGACTGACCCGTATTTAGTTTGTTTAGTTTAGTTTAAATTAACCGTAGGTACCAAGATAGGAATACATGTTTTTTCCCTATATTTTATACAGGATCTCGTGAAAGAAATATCAACGAATATTGGTGGACAATTTACAAATTTGGAGATCTTGAAGTGTTGGAGTCTTGAAACTTCAAGGCGGCTGTTCAACACACATTCTTGCTCAAATAAAAACTCAACATGGAGAATCTACCGAGCAAATATCAGGGGAGTTTCTCATTCTAATTCTTTTTAATTTCCGTATTAAATGTTTTATTTTATACAACGAGGACGTTGTATAATTCAAGTGGAGGGATGGAATTAGAATGTTTACTTGTCCTATTTTTCACACTAAAATGCTTAAATTATGCTCAAATTTAAAAAAATTTCGAGCATACTTTTATGAAATTACTTGATACATAACCCGCACACAATAACCCTTGTTAGATATTATGAGGATTTAACCTATCTGTTTCCAAATGTTTACCCAAATTCCACAAAAATATGAGTGTGCCGGTGATGTAGTAGACTTTAGAACTTGGCTTGGTATATCTATTCGAGACCGCAGTGATGAGTACTATGGATTTAGATGGAGTAACTTGTTTAAATTGGTAAATTTTAGGATTACACCCAAATCGCCTTTACATGTTGCTTATTAACTAACTACACTGATTAGTTAACTCCCATATAAACCCTTTGTTTACTCTCATTTTAAGAGTAAGATACCCCTAGAACAACCCGCAGAGCCAATCCTTTAGGAACTACAACAATTATTTGTTTCGTTACACCTTTACACCTTAGCCTACCCTGTTAGATTAAGTTTATTTTACAGTTGTAGTTGCTTAAAGTGTAAAGTTTGTATTTCCCGAGTCTCGTGTCAATTTTGGTACGGTTGGAAGGATTTGCACATCGCAAATAGGAATGTATATTATAGTCAAAACTCATGTATTTTTACTACCATCGCAATTATTGGTGCGTCCGAAGAATGAAGGAATTATCCGGATTTATTATGATCGTGAAGATGGTGAAACTACACCGAGTTTTGTAGTATAGTGTTAAAAAATCAAAAAAATTAGAAAAATCACAACAAAAAAGAGAAAGAAAAGTTTGAAGATAATCGTTTCGAACTACCGAAGGAATTACACGAATGATCGATTATTCGTTGATACAAATCGACGATGTAGACTATTGTATAAAGTGGTAGATATCGCCACTTTCCTTGTAAAGTATGTAAAGTATGAGATGTTTGGGAAGTTGACCGTTACGGGAACGCCAACTTAGGTTGTTGTTTTTGATCTATGATCAAGACGTTGTAAACAGTTGTGTCTTTATCATGGTAACGGTTGGGGAAAAAAGTGTCTAGCAACTTATATTTTAGACTTAATCTATTTGTTTCGTAATTTTTATTTAACAAAAAATTAATTCCCTTTCCTAATTATTAACCATGGGTTTTACGCGAATGAGGATGTGATCGAGCGTGCATGTCTATTCTGTCGTTACGGCCATGTATGCATGTCTCAACTGCCTTGTTGGTTTATTACTATTGGTGAAAGTTAGAAGATCCATACCCTATATTACTCTACTATTCCCACTCATTAGCTTATTCGAGGTGGGAGTGAGCAGTCACATGTGTCTATCTCGTCGTTAAGGGTGTGTATGTGTGGTCTTTGTCGCCCTCCTGGAATATTGGTATCGATAAAGATTAGTTAGAGTAATCAACCCATATTTACCTTTATAAACTTGTTACTCCTTAGCTTTAGCAGTGGAGATGTGTATCCTTTCTAATCTTATGATAGAATACTCGTCATGACCGAGCAATTGAGCAAATTAGTTACATGTTACCACGTAGATTAGTTGAGTGATTTAAGTGTTTTCATCTTCCTATTTCGTGAGGTGTTTGGTTGTGTACTTGTAATTGATCAAATAAAAGCTTAACAAAAAAAATCCTTAGGGATACATTTTCAGCTGACCCTCTAGAGCTACAAGAGCAGGAGGAAGTGGCTGCTCTAGGTAATTCAACGTATCCTCAATTGATAGTACAATCCTAAGTTATCGATACCAATCAATAAAGTTGGGTCCAATCAGTTTTTGTTTCTCAAAGAAACCCCTGAAGACCGAATTGTTAGCTGACGAGGGTTGTCATCTACAATTAGAAAAAGTTCAAATATTAGTATTGTCGATAATTAAATTCTTAAAAGAATTAACTACCCAATTAATTACTAATAATACTAAGATCCGACCTTGAACTCCCACCATATTTACCGGAGGTCAGACCAACTTGTAAACAAGTGGGGTCAAGAGGTAACGACGAGCGTTAATTGCATTTAATGCAACCTTAGATTTATGAGACTAGAGAACATTAGTAACTCTATGTTATGTCAAAAGCATATTTGGTCTCATCAAATGCCTCGGGCCGATGTCTGTACCAGGTAATCTCGCTTTAAGACACAAAAAGAACGTATCGAAAATTGACAAAATGTCTAACCAATGGAAAAAATTGTCATGGGTTTGGCAGGCCCTAAGGTCTGACCAAGAGGTCAAGCCAAATGCCAATTGTTCTAGTTGCTGGCATAGACTTAAAATTTCATATAAAGGTATACACATAAATGTGACAAAAACGTGTACAAAAAGCATGCAAAACAACTTGTAGCACAAAGTTAAGAAAACATTTTGTTAACCTTTTTGGTATAGACATCATTTTGTCAAATGTTCTCGGTAGCTCCATTTTGGACGCACAAAGAAGCGGAGAAACAGGTCAGCGCGAAGCTTATTAAAAACCTGACTTCTTTTGGGGAACCTTAGTTGCGCCCGCCTTAAACTTCTCTTATAGTTTGTTCATAATGGTTGAGTCGTACTTCTAATTGACTAATGATGCTATGGTATGTTAAGAAACCCCTTTTGTTAACATTAGTTTTATAGTTGCCAATATGGTGGGATTACAAATTGATCGAACCTATATTGTACTCCTACTTGTGTCTGAAAACACAAGTAATTCCAATAATTCCCTTATATGCCGAAGCATGTAGTGGGGCGGGATAAGATTAGAGATCAATTCAACCCCATATTACGCACATAAAAACTAAAGCTTCACAAGAAATCAAATTTCATAGTTTTAATGTCCGTATTAAATTTATCCAAAAACCACAGTTTTGCAAATAACACATAACAAGTCACAAGGAGTATGCTTAATACTAGACATGTTTAATCCAAATTTCTCTATAAGTATAAGTCCATTTTTAAGAGTTTCATAAAGACCTTGTTTGCAAATATAGAGCATCACATGGCATATTACATATAAGCAAATCAAAGCAGACAGAAAATTAGATTATAATTGAAGACAAACTCTTATTAATGAAAGCAGTAAATCACATAATGCCTCGAGTTCTCAAAGAGTCTTCCCCAATTGGAGAACCATAAAACTCTCACTATGTTTTCAGCTAAAGTGCCTAGATCGCCATATCCATCATATATCATGATTGCGTGAGTCTTAAGGCCGAGATAAAACCAAGAATAGAATAACATGGCAGCTTAATTAACATTTAATTTTAATCTATTCGTCTTTTTATCATTTTAACATTCGTGTTGATTCTAAGTGTTTATTCATAATTTATGGCAAGTATTGAATATAATTGCCATAATTTTCTAATAAAACAATAAATAAACCAATTCCATGCAGCCCTAGCGTGTTTAATTATGTGTGTAACCCATAAAACACCAAACGAGTTGGCTCGTGATACCACTGTTGGGATTTGATAACTAGTTAACCATTAACACTACGAGTACGCAGCGGATATGGATCAAGTAAGGAGCATATGATTAACACACATAATAAATAAACAATAGGGTAAACAAGAAAACTAACCCTCGAAGACACCAACAAATGTTATGAAACAAAATGACTAAATGGTCACCTCTACAAGTGCTCACACAAACAAGTCTAACAAGCACGCCCGGATGCTAGTCCTACTTCACGTGTATCCCAATACAACCTTTGTATGCTAAATACCCCTGATTAAAGTACCCAATACCACTCTTGCAATAAGTACCGAAAATCAGAAAGTGTACCCTAGGGTTTAACCGAATTCGGTTTGAACCGAAATAGAATAGATCCAACCGAAAATCTGTTAAACAAACCCTAGATCGTTTCTATCAATTCTTACGCTTTGAGAACTCGTAAACCAATATCTTAAACCTGTTGTATAAGACTTGGAGTCTGATCACACTTCTTATATTTCTTTTGTGATTACCGAAAATCAAAAGCAAAGGAAAAAGGTAAACCGAAAGTTAATAAACCCTAGTTAGGGTTTATACTTGCTTCGAATTTAATGAAAGAAATGATGAAAGGATTTATGTGTTTATCTTGTGATTATACCGTCCTTATGAGCTAGGGTAAGGAGGGTTTTATAGCCTCCAACAACCTTCTCATGATAAGACTAAAATGCATACAATTTAAGCCTTATCACAACTCCTTTTTATTCCTTCTTATCCCAACCGAACCTAGACACTCTCTTGAACCCTTCTAGATCCCTCTCTTGGCCGGTTACACCTTTAGGACAAGCATAAGGTTCTTGTCTAGTCGTACTTGGTCTAAATGGTTTACTTAGAAACGTTTCGTGAAGTTTTAAACGTACTCTAAATGTTTCACGTGTGTGCCCTCAATAGGCTCACACATTTCTAGTTGCGTATTGCTAATCCAACTACCATATAATCCAACAATTAGTATATGTAAGATAATATTTTGCTACTAATCTTAATATGCCTAGTGGAAGATGTAATGATCACATTTTGCAAGTAAGTGGTGTTTTGCATTATGGCGTAAATGTGTTTATACTATAGTAAACTGGGTTACAAGTTCAAATAAGGGGTGTCCGGAAGATTTTCTTTAATTCAAACATACATATGATTCATGACAGTTGCCCATTTGACCCACGTGACCCATTTTGATACTTATTAAAAAACTGTGTTGTCATTCACTTAACAGTTACCCATTTGCATACATCTTCCGGTCAGTGTAGTCGTTGTTCACCACATGAAAATAACTGAGTGTACACTGTTTGAAGTGGCGTGTGTATAAAGTTCTCGCTTATGAAGAAAAAGTGGCCTGCTAAATTTCTTAATTCTGTTGACTTCGTAAATATCGTAATTCTGCATATGTTAACTAAACAATCTATCATTAAATTTCATAAGCAATGCACTTCCTGATATGCTAAGGGCATCTTAGGATTGCTACTAAAACTATTATCTACTGATGTGGTGTTTGGCATTGCTTAATTATATAACTTATCTGCTTGTTACCCAAATATATTAAAAAGCATTTCGTAAACTCTATTGCATTTGTCAAACAAATGAAATTATATAAACCGTGTATATAATCTTGATATAAAGGTAACATATATACCTTTGCTTTTAAAAGCAATCTAGGAATCAAAGTCAACAATGGGTGTAACTTCTGCTTTTTGGCATCCGGGTACAGCTTATGTGCATCATGCCACCGACGCTGCCCATTGAGCTTGAATTCATTAAAATCGTGTTTGGTGAATGGCAAATATCTCGTGGATTTCCTGCATAAATGATAGCAGTTATTTAGAGATGACTTATTATAAAAAGACTCGGAGGTTTTTTTAACAAAGAGGTCAATTACCTTATGTGGAGGAGAAACGCAAAAAAGTATAACATCCTTGTATGAGCATAACTTGTTGCATTGAGGGCATTGTTCCTATACATACAGGTCAAAACGGAGACCTGTATATTTATGCAGTTGGTCATGCATTGGTCATGCTGGCGTTTGTAATTTTAGCATCTTGTTATATTTTCGGTATAATAAACGCCTTTCAAGAAAAGGCGGACAAAATACTGCACACATTGTAACACATATTTAATAGAAGACGATAAAACAAAGTACTCTTTCCTGTTTAGTGACTTGGTGTTAGGGATGAGCATGGGTCTGAACCGGTGGAACTGGAACCGGAACTGATGGATCTGAGAACCGAATTTTTCAGAAAAGTAGGAACCGAGAACCGACCAAAGAACCGAAAAATCTCAAACTCAAGAACCGGAACCAGAATCGGCGGTTGTGGTTCTGGTTCGGTTCTTCTTGGTTCTAGTCTGGTTCTTGATTTCGATCCGGTTCTTTGGTTCTTTTGCTCATCCCTACTCCATTGTTTTGATAATGATTTTAATCAAGGTTGTCAAAATTGCGATCCTGATCGTAGGATTGTACTATCCTACGATCCCACATATAGAAAACGATCAGGATCGTTGTAGGATCTTAACTCAAGCATGATTGGTGTAGGATCGCACGCAAGATCATAGGATCATAAACGATCCAATCCTACTACAGGCCTATGTTTTTATCTCAAATCGAGCATGATCGATGTAGGATCGTAGGATCACACACATGATCCTAGGATCTTTAACAATCAGATTATACTAGAAGCCTATGTTTTTTATTATTTTTTTTCCTACTTTAAGTCCAGTCACATCAATCTAACGATTAAAAATTGAACTTAATGGAGGGATTGCGTTATTGCTATTTATATGGTACATTTTCATAAAAAAATCGTATTAAGGTGTTTGATATTATATACTCTCTAAAAATGTGTAACTCCTAATATAAAAAGATCTTTAGTGGCATTTCAGATCCTAGTCTGATCCTCATACGATCATGCGATTCCGATCATGCAACGAGAAAAACGATCATAGGTAGGATCCCGATCCTGACAACCTTGATTTTAATGGATTAAAGCTTAGGGTTTAAGGTGTTTAGCTGTGTTTTTAAAGTAGGCTACTAGGGTTTTTTTATGGTGAGTATAATTTAGGATTAATTGCCCCTAATTTAAGTATGGAAAAAATTACATAATTTTAGAATATATCACCCTAAAAGGAGGAGAGAAATGAAATTGCCCATAATTGGACTAATTTAAGTATGGGAAATATTACATAATTTTAGAATAATTGGATATTCGGTTTTGGAACCGAGAACTGGTGGGACCGAACCGAACCGACCCAAGAACCGAAAAATCTCAAACTCAATAACTAGGACCGGAACCAGAACCGGCAGTTCTGGTTCCAGTTCGATTCTTCTTGGTTCCGGTCTGGTTCTTGGTTTCGATCTGGTTTTTTGGTTCTTTTGCTCATCCCTACTTGGTGTATCCCCCAAAGTGATCAAATAAACAAATTTATTATTGAAAATCATATAGTTTCCATATCAAATTATCAACAACAATTGAACCGCCATTCGTTCACCAAACCGTATAAATTGAAGAACCATATTACCACTTATAAAGACTTATAAGGCTTTCTGGTTCTAATTCATAGCCAATATAAGATGGGATGTAGCATTTTACCTGTGTGGTGGTGTATGTTTGCCTAGCGGAATTACCTTCTCCCACTCTCCTCCTTTTTATTTCACTCTGGTTAGATACATTTAGCTACCATCATAACTTGTAAAAGCCTAGCATGTGCTTATTCCATCTCAGCTTTCAATAATCCTAATATTTTCTTCTCGGCTGCTTCCCATTTCTGAGAGATAGCATGACAAACATTCGCCCTTCAGCTCCCTCGCTGTAGCAACCAAAACCCCAAAGATGGCAACAAATATTGAAGCGAAACACCCACTTATATATTGCTGAAAACTGCAACACTATACACTTACATTCTGAGTATGCAGCTGAACAGGTTCGTATGATTTTGGCGATGACGTACTGCAGGCCTTTGTGTTTTTGTAGAAAACAGAATATCTAAATCAGTTTATACAAAAACTGCAAATAGCAAATAAATGTGGGCAGATAATTTTTTATGATATAATGTTGAGTTTTTAGGCCAAACATACTACTTTCAAGCATTTCTTTGGTCAACAGTTGTTGAGATAAAAGTAACATGAGACCACCATCTCTAACAATCTAATATAAATCATGAATGACATGGGACGTTTTCGGTTAATTTACCCCATGAACGATAAAAAATTAGGGGGATGGAATGCTAATTTTTTTATGAACATTGGTTACTGAAATACAAAACACCCTCTTTTGGGTCGACCTGATTCGACAAAAAACATTTCTCGTACCAAGAATCTGTTATATGACACCACCAGTATTTATTAATAACTGACATAACTGGATTATGTGTGTGTAAAAACTGTCATATGAATACATTATGAGAGCTTTATGTGTTTTTTGTTTCAGTGGAGTACCTCTACATCGACACACTTGGATTTGAAAAAGATCATAAGGCCACTTTTGTGGCTTAGCAGCTTATCAAGCCGGTAAAATAAGCTAGTCCAAACACCCTTAATCATTTTCCCCAATCTTTTCCAAAATCCTAACATAACTCGTATTTCGATCTCTAAAAACCACCACTCAAATCATTAGTAACCAACCAATAATTTAACTCCTATAAAATAAAAACTCCTATAAACCAAACAATATAATCTTAACAATAAAAACAATCAGATCAAAATTTATATAAATAAATTAACCTTGCATCTTATTGCCCTGCAAATACTTTTCTTTTTGGTTGTGAGTCTAGGAATAAATCTCTTATTTATGATGAGAATGTAAACGTCATTCAAACACCTGCACCAACGGCAAGAAAAAACAATTTAGAGACATATGTATATATTTATTAACACGTCACACATTTTTTTTCTTACCATGAGATATGCATCATCGTTAAGCAAGTGATTCTCCTTTGTTGCTCCATGACACTGGTCTCAAACGCAAAATGTGACTCCGCGTCAAAAAAAATTATGTGAACATTGCACTATCAGTTTATAAACAGATTATTGAAACTTTAAGTTAAATAGCAAAATATAACTTTAAAGCGCAAACCCAAGGAAAGAAATTTGATTCTCTTCCAACCGCAGCCTGTTGCCAACCCTTATGACGAGCTTGTGTGCCTTCTAACATGGTAACATACATTAATTGGATACTGAGGCTGACCTGTTAGCCAAATTCAAACTGTTAAGACTATATACCTTTTATGAGATTAAAACTTATGATCAAGAAAAAAATCATTAACATCCTTGAAATTCAAACTTATGACACTCACCTGGTAGAGAATTCATACATAAATTGTAGTCACTAATCTGCAACCGAAAAACGTAACTTGTTAGCTCTCGACAAAGTATCAAACCTTTACCGATTCTAGTTTCCCTAACATTTAGTAAAAGAACCAAGTCATTTCACATACATAATGCAACATATCTCATCTAAAACAACCATCCACATAAAATTCCATGTGTTTTCCTATCCACCTATTGTGTTTGCTTTTACATAACAGTATCCGCACCTTTACGCTAACTTTTAATACTCACAAATCGCGACACTACTCTGCCGTTTGTACTACCAATCATTCAAAAAAAACCTTCCTCTAACAGACTTCCAATCAAACACTTCAATAGAAAAAAAATAACAAACTCATTGTACTATTTCATTTGGAATCGATCCTTAACTGTGACTCTAAGCATTCATCCTGGACAGGTAAAATCTTACCATTAAAACGCGCACACCTTTTTGACACCCATTATCCCTAATTCAGGATTAATCATGTCCCCAAACTAAAAGATAAAAATAAAACTGAATTACCACAATGCATAAAACGTACGTAATCAAAACAAAGAAGCCACAAAACCAATATCCTTTATATCACAAAAATAAAAATAAAAAATTAAACCTTTACATAAGAGTGTAGCATCTACGTTGACCTGCCGGAACCCCTGCTACACCGCCGCCCCTAATAATCCAAACACACATCACCAAGACATCAATGGAAGCGGCGACACTCTCCCACGACGTCGCACCTGTCGGATCCCTTGCCGGAGTTCTGGTAGCAGCCGTCGTGACCTATCTCGTTCAAACAGCTTTCATCGATGATAAATCCATTCAGTGGATGAACTGCAAGCAATATATATATATATATATATATATATATATATATATATATATATATAGAGAGAGAGAGAGAGAGAGAGAGAGAGAGAGACCGGTGTGTTTGTTGTGTGTGTTTAATATCAGCTACAGATCTGTGTATGTTAGAGTGGATGAATACGTGTTTTATTTTAGGAAGAACATCACACAATAACCACTCTCGGTTGTAAACACGTATCCTCCATAAGCTATAAAACTAATTAAAACTAGGAAGTGTTTTTGGCCGTGCTAAGCACGGCCCTCGGAAAGTTAATGTTTAATGTTTTTGAGGATAAAAATAGGCAATTTATTAATAAGGATCTGTCATTTGGCTCGTCAAATGTGGAGGAAAATCTTGCGCTGGTGGAAACTTGAAGATATTGATATTGCTTCATATGATGAATGCTTTTTTGGTTAAATAACATTCGCTTTTCAAAGTGGTTGAAAGACATATTTGAAAGTGTTTGTTACATGAAATGATGGTTAATCTTGCGGTTCAGAAATCAATCTATCTTTGGCATACTCATCCTCGTAGAGAAATTCTTTTTGATAACTTAGTTAATTTATCTTTTCAATAGTGTTTTAATCCTTATATCATGAAACTTAACTGGGTTACTTGGGTGGAAAACCTTAGTTCCATATGCTTGTAATGTTTTCTAATTCTTTGCTAGTTTTTATTAATAAATTTGCCGTTAAAAAATTATATAAATTGTATAATAAAAATGTTGTACAATTTTTTTATATAAAGGATTATTGTAAGTTTTTAAAGAAACACATTACATAAAAGAAAAGGGCAAATCGCATAAAAAGGTACCCATCTTAGACTCAATGTCAATTAAAGGTACTCATTTTTTTTTCCTCAATTTTTCGCGAGTAAAAAGCCTCGTAAAGAGTCCATTTTCGACGATATTGTTTTACGATCTTTTTGTTGGTGTAAAGCTAGAGGTAGTTCTAAGTTAAGATGAGATAGTTGGATTCAACACCCATATTTGATTTCTTTGTAATTGTCTAGCTTCTTGCTAATGTTTATTTATGGAAGATCCAAAAATTAAGATAACATCTTTGTAGTTGTTGGCGTATAGTCTGGAATGGGCCAGACCCAATGGGCCGAACCCGATAAAAGGGTGGCCCACATCCAACGTAACCCTAATCCATATATTACACTATATATACAAGGGTAAGATCATCCTACCTACAAATACCTACACAGGTTATTCTCTACCACCTCTTTATACAACATGCTTATACTATTCTGTCTTGACCGTCGGAGGGTGGATCCTGGGCTCGGGCCTCGGGTCCCCTTCTAACCGGTTCTTCTTTGTTGGCAGATCTATTCAAGCGTCCGGAAAGAAGTACAGAAAACGACACCCAAGAAGAGTCGTTAGGACCGGCCCAACCAAATTATGCTTCAACAAGTTGGCGCCATCCGTGGGACCTCGAATAAACTATGCTTCGTGTTCTCATATTACTGGGAAGCAAAAATCAACAGAAAGTCGGTAACTCTAAAACCTTCGTATTTTTGTTTTTCACTCATTGCATCCTGCCATGCGTCAAACTTGATTTACCAAATCAATAAACATCATGTGATTTTAATATCACTTTAAAAGCACCTGTTTGTAGTTAATAGACAATCTTCTATTCTTTGAAGTTTTCGTAACTTTATTTTGTTTTTCACTCGTAACTTTGAAGTGACACCCGTTTTGTACGTCTACTTTTCGGTACAAAGTCGTCATTGGCACCGACCCCTATTATTTTTCCTTTTTAAATTTGATAAAGATATTTTACATATCTTTTTTAATTGGTAACAAGATATTACCAATATTTTTTAAATTGATAAAAAGATATTACCAACATCTTTTTAATTGGTAACAAGATATTATCCTTATTTGCATTACCCGGCCACGAAAGTATGACTTCCGTCGGCCGTAAGTCGAATGCCATATTCGCATTACCCGGCCACTGAAGTACTTCTTCAGTAGGCGTAAGGTCGAATGTTTTTCCTCTTCATTCGCATTTAACCCCGGCACAGATACGTCTTTCAGTCGGTCGTAAGTAAATATGCCTTTTTCGGACGTAAGTTGAAGATAGTATGGCGGGCGTTATGGTTGGAAAGTGAGACGTCCTCTGCGATGGTAAGAGTAGTCTTTTAGTCTAGTAACGCGGCTACGACCACGTTACTAGACTGGCGGGGGACATGTTGGCGTATAGTCGGGATTGGGCAAAGTCCAATGGGACTAGGAACCCGTTAAATGGGTGGACACATCCTACGTTTTACCCTACATCCTTAAAATATTTATACAATGGAAGGATCATCATACTACAGATACCTACACAGGTTATTCTCTACCACCTCTTTATATAACATGCTTATACTATTTTGACTTGACCGTCGAGGGTGGATCCAGGGCTCCGGCCTCGGGTCCCCTTCTAACCGGTTCTTCTTTGTTGGCAGCACTATTCAAGGCCGGAAAGACGACGAACGGCACCAGGAGATGTCAAGGACCGGCCGAGACCAAAATATGCTTAACTCAGTAGTCTTTCCTTTATATACTGGTTAACCAATTACGGAGTAATTAGGATGATATGTATAAATCATTGCATGAATTGCATCATCTTAAAGATACATTTTACAACAATATATATTGCATGCTTCATTACGGAAGAAAATTCATGGCTCCAATTTGTTCCAAACCATCATGTAATCTTATGTTTAACTATCTCAATGGAAAAACTACAAAACGAATTCACTAAACCTTGTTCTTAATCTTGATCAGCATCTGAATTCAAATACCATATTTATAAATGTTTGCCATTATAAAATTTTGTTGCTAGGCGTATGGTTGGAAAGTGCAAACGTCTCTGCGATGGTAAGAGTAGTCCTTTTAGTCTAGTAACCGCGGCTACGGCCACGCTTACTAGACTGGGGGGACATGTTGGCGTATAGTCTGGAATGGGCCAGACCCAATGGGCCGAACCCGATAAAAGGGTGGCCCACATCCTACGTAACCCTAATCCATACACTATATATACAAGGGTAGGATCATCCTACCTACAGATACCTACACAGGTTATTCTCTACCACCTCTTTATATAACATGCTTATACTATTCTGACTTGACCGTCGAAGGGTCGAAATCGGGCTCCAGCCTCGGGTCCCCTTCTAACCGGTTCTTCTTTGTTGGCAGCACTATTAAGGCCCCGAAAGACGACGAACGGCACCAGGAGAATCGTCAGGACCGACCCGACCAAATTATGCTTCAACAGTAGTCTTTCCTTTATATACTGGTACTTAACAAAGTACGGAGTTAATCAGCCGTATGATATGTATTAAATCATTTGCATGAATTGCTATCATCGTATAGATACCATTTTTTAACAACATTTTATATTGGCATGCTTCATTACGGAAGAAAATTCATGGCTCCAATTTGTTCCAAACCATCATGTAATCTCATGTTTAACTATCTCAATGGAAAAACTACAAAACGAATTCACTAAACCTTGTTCTTAATCTTGATCAACATCTAAATTCAAATACCATATTTGTAAATGTTTGCCGTTATAAAATTTTGTTGCTATGCAAGGATACCCAGCTAGTATATACTCGTAAATTCATAGACATCATTATTATAAATGTTACAAATTAACGCTAAACATACTTTCAAATTATTACTTTGACAAATATATTTCTATATCAACCTATGGTTGATTTGTCAAAACTTGCACAATACATTTTATACCCCATACTTCTCTACCGACTTCTACCACATTCAAGCAATAGTCAAAAAAGCTTGGTACAACTTTTGTTGGCACTATCTAAATCAATTATAATAACGTGTTTCATAAAATAAATAGAACAACATTGTTTAATTCTTATAACAATTTATATTTACTTTTTTTATTAACAGTCCAAGTCTTGCTACTCCTAATTAGTTTAGCCAAAAATAAGTTATGCTAATAATACAAGATATCTAATTATGTATCAAAATTCAATGTTACACAAATTTAAGTAATACTACTAATAAAAAGGGGTACACCCTAGTATGCATTAGGGTATCCTTGCTATATATTTCTTCTTTACCCAATAATATAAAATAGTAGGGCTGTAAACGAACCGGACGAACACGAACGGAACATTGTTCATGTTCGTTTATTTATTTTTAGCCGAACAAATAAACGAACACGATCACTTAAACAAACGAATATTCTTGTTCAAGTTCGTTTATTAAGAAATATGGTTGTTCGTGTTTGTTTATGTTCGTTTATTAAGACACTAACGAACATAAACGAACGAACATATACGATCGAACGTAAATAAACATAATTTTTACAAAAATATACACAATATTGTGTCTTATTAGTGTTGTTTTGTTTAAGTAAAGCAATTTCAAAAGTATATAATAAAAAGATATGATAAATGAACATAAACATATATATGATCATAAACGAACGAATAATCGGACGTTCACGAACATAAATGAACGAACAAGACTTTTGTTCATGTTCGTTCATTTAACTAAACGAACGTAAAATGTTGTTCATGTTTGTTCATTTAATAAATAAACGAACATAAAAAAACTTTCTACCGAACGGTTCACGATATGTTCACTAAATGTTCAGTTCCTTTAGAACCCTATAAAATAGTGTTGATTTGAGTCACCAAACCTACTTCTTTACCCATTACCCTACTTCTTTACATCATGTCTATTTAACTGTGTTACAAAACTTACAACCAACTGAGCAAGCAAGCAACCACTTTTGTTGAAAAAAAACAATCTAAAAAGAAAAAAGTAACAAAGTCACATTTCCTTTTTAACTTTTTGAATGCATTCCGCTAATTTTTCAGACTTTATTTTTGTTTGAGAGCTTCAAAATGCTCATATTGTGTCCAACTCCAAACATAAATTACCTAACAATCTATTG
>BQNB010020590.1:0-65281 GCA_026074375.1 Tanacetum coccineum
AAAAGTTCTCGATAAGCTTGACATGCATCAATGTTGGTTTTTGAATGGTCAGAGCACTCGTGTTCTTTTATGGAAACATACTCATCATCAGCATCGAATGAGTATTTTATCATCTCAAATCTTCTAACTTGACATATTGATGGATCATGAGCGGGTTTAGAAGACTCTGTATACTTCTTATGTTCTTCCTTACGTTCCTGGCAGTCTTGAGTATCACCGACGTTGTTTGCTCCATAATTTCTACCAAATATACTGTTGATATCAAGATAAGGGTCATAAGTCTTTTCAGTTTTGATGTTCGTATATGGCCCCCGGCCGTAAGTTTCCCAACGAGTGAATGGGGTGATTTCATGAGCATTTACCTTCCACCAACATTCCTCCAGTTTTACTAGTACATCATGATCTAGTTTGTGGAAGATCTCAAAACTACTTTTCAACCATGCACAGAATTTTATCACATCGGGAGTTGCATCTCCCCATGATTCTTTAACTTTAGCCTTGTGCATTAAGGCTTCGACCTTTATTTTTTCATCAGCTAATTCATTATACCACTTGTGACCCTAGAAATAAGTCATGCATCCGACTCGAACCATTCCTGGTAGTTCTCCACCGTTACAGAACTTATCAATATCTGAACTACACGTGGGCCATTTAGTCTTTTCATTCTTAAAATGATATGGTTCGCATATATGATCGCACTGTTGATATGGTACCCATTTATCTGACCATGGTTCCTCAAGATCCCCCGTCATATTATTATTCAACTCATACTCCTCGTAAGTCTTGATTCCTTGGATATCGAAAGTCAACAGATCCGTATCGATTTTAAGGAGATAGTTAAAGTCATTGAATGCTTTACATACGGGTGTCTCGAAGTCAAATAGGTTGCCTTTGATCTTGAAGATTTCAGCAATATCGTCGGGGTCATTATCTTCATCAGCCTCCATCTCTTCATTGTCATCAAAAAGTTGGTAGAATTTTTGAACGAATTTTTCTACCATATCTTCCCAAGTAGTAACTGAGCCAATACAATCTTTTTTAAACCATTCACTCGCAGCTCTTGCAAGTGAGATAGGGAAGACGCTAAGCCTAAATCGATCTTGACTTAGCCCTTTTACTTTAAGTGGCCCAACTACTTCAATAAAATTATTAATGTGTTTAAACGCGTTTTCTCTAATTATCCCATTGAAAGTATTATCTTGTATCTTCATCAAGAACGTTCCTTGTATTTCGTCAAAACTTTTCTCGATCATTCTTCCCTTGTTATCATCAGAGAGGAAGTTCTTTCTATATATTCATTTGGTTCTGCCATTGTGATTCCTTTTCTTCTTCAAACGGTTTCCTGAAAATAAGCACAAATGATCAGTAGGATATGCCCTCAGGGGAGAGAACACATAAAACAGGAAATCGAATATGAAAAATTATGACTGTTACTGTATCAGATGATTAATACGCCATATTCAATTGATTTGAATACGCCGTATGGATCTGTTGAAGGTTAGTACGTCGTATTGAGTTTTCAGAATACACCGTATTATTTGGAAGAACACATACGTTGTTTAGACTGCAACAATCAATACGTTGTCTGAGTAGAAGGTTTGATACGTTGTATCCAGCTGGTGGATACGGCATATCAGGTAGTCTACTAGAATAGAGTACTTTGAAAATAATTAAATAATGCAGGAATTTAAACACACAATGCTATTAAATACAAATAGAATTAAATTATTCTAAGCTAATGGTTAGAAATACTATTAAATTTAAAGGTTAAACTTTTTCATTCCCCGACAACGGCGCCAAAAACTTGATGTGCTGTCGTTTAGGGTCAATTTATTGATTACCAAGTTTTAAATTTATATTTAGCCGACTTATCCTAAAACAACACTTTAACGGGCAGTGTACCCGATCGGGTGGAGTTTCATGGAAACTAGGGTGTCAAACACTAAGAGCGAGGTCATTAACCTTATATTCCATCAGTGTTTTAGTTAGTATAATTAATCTAGTTAATTCCAATTACTTGTAAAACATATGCTAAACCTAGTTCTAATGATAATAGGGGGTTTTTAGCCTGAGAGACTAGCACAGGTTTTATGGTGACAATAATCAATTCAATAGACAATAAGCATGCAAGAAAATAATCAGAAGATAAAAGAGCGGTACAAGCCAAATGATAGAAAATTGTATTAGCCATATTAAATCCAATTAAATTTTTGTTTGTTTGTTTAGTGCAATGAACGCTTATCTCGAGGCGGCATATCATTCTTAAGACTTAGGTGGGACATCATCCTAAGACCTAGACACGTTGAATCCTGTCACAATTAACGTATTCGCATAAAGCATCCTTTTAGTTTAATTATAATCTATCTATGGATTAAAGCAGTGGTGATCTTAACTAACCCTAGCCCATCGGGACTTTACCCACTTACTGCTTAACGGTATTTTATATACTGGTAGTTCATTGTTTAAGTCTTTACCAAATAATTAAGAACATACTTGTTGAAGCATACGGGTCACCTACCGGTCCAACTAAGCTCATAATTTAAAGGCAAAGATAGAACATCATTTGTGATCCTATTGGTCCAGTAATATAAAACACAATATGGAGAGCTATCCCAGTATCTAGATTACTTGTTAGGTATAACTAGACCCAGTTGAATGATAGGTCGCATATTCAAACACATAGACAAGTATTAGGTGATAAACATAATTAAACAATCAATGATTAATTAAGCAATTCGCACTAAAACAAACCAAACATTAAATCTTCATTAAGATGGCTAATACCCGAGGGTATTAGCCCACAACCATTATAATTATACAAGTGTGATCAATTAACCAAGGTAAACTAAGCGTTTTACCGAACGATACAAAAAAATAAATGATTATAAGAGTATAGGAATTACACGGTGTCTTTTATGGAATCATGATCGATGCTTGACCTTAGCTGCTCTTTTTTACTTTAGAAAATTGACTTTTATGTGTATGGTATAGAGAATATGATTTTGCACACTGAAAACTCGTTTTTGAGTCTTCTATTTATAGCCTTTGAAAATTGATAGATATGCCGTATTGACTGAGGTCAATACGGCGTATAGGGGTAATTTCCTTGGAGTGCGCGCTACGTTCTCAATCAATCAAATATATCTTTCCTTCTTTATATTTATTACAGATCTTTTATTGTTTATCCAGGATACGGCATATATAGGAAGTAGGATACGCCGTATTGGGATTTGAGTATGCGCGTTTTCTTGTGAAGTCCAGGCGTTGATACGCTGTATCTTTTTTGCTGGATACGGCGTATTGAGTCAGAAATTAGCAATCTTCAAATATCATCATTTAAGCTCCAAAAAGTGCGCCTTTTAGCTCGTCTTCACAAAACACTTCGTAATTACTGCAATTAACAACTTTAAGCAATTAAGTAACAATTCTTGCAATAATTAGATAAAAGTGAGTAATTTATTCAGGATAAATGATGGTATAAATGTAACGTTATTTGATGTCATCAACCAGGGACATGGAATAGTTTTATGTCTTTATGATAGCCTTCTTCTCTATAAACATATAACAGTGGAAATTGGAGAGACATGTAGCACGGATGCAGTTTGTTTACCCGTTGAGGGAACCTAGAATGTTGCTCGACAATCAAATTAAAATCATTTTCCATGCTTGAAGTTTCTCCAAATACTATAGCACCAATAGACTCCGCTGTTGGTAATTCATATTCTCGAGTAACGACAACATTGTATAACTTAACCTTGAATTCTAGGATATTGGCTTCTAAGTATTTGTCTCGAGCAGTCCGGAATAATTGCACTAGTGCATTATGGTTATCCAAGAAGTCAATAAGACCCTCGACAATCTATTTTTTCAAAACACTTTGTTGTTGTCCTCCAAAATGGGTCATTCGATTACTAACTTCATTGTCGGTATCGTATATGTAAAGCTGTAAAACCTCGTCTGTTCCCCTTCTTCTGGGCACATCGCTCCTATCTAGTGATAAACTTGACCTGAAACTCTAAAAACGTATGGACCCTTGCCATTGTTAATTGAGTTATAAACATTAGCTCCAAGGGATGTCATACCAAACATCTGATTGCAAGCCCTTATATTTTTGATAAAGTGGTGATCTTGATACAATTGCTTGATATATTCTGGATACTTCGGTGGTGCGCGTAATATAACACGGCCTCTGGAGCAACATTTGTGATATTCAGGCGAAGATACCCGCGACTTGTCATATTTTTCGCTTTCCTAAAATAGTGCACCATAATGTTGGCACACGCATGTACATTTTCCTAAGTGCACATATTCTAAAGGTGATTCTGCATAAGAAGAATGTAAAAATGATATTTTATAACGTGACCAAGTCTATATTATGATCAACTATTGAACAATAAGGTTTGTAAATGTACTTACTGTGGGGCATTTTCTGAATTTTTTTTGTCTAAGTGATGTTGGCTGATAGTTTGATGATTTAATGCCTGATTGATATATGTGTTTTTGGTATTGCTACCTACATTAACATACATAGCAAAATCAAATGAAGATATTTCATATGTGTTAGTCTATAGATATAAGCAATGATAATAAAAACATTACATACATGTTTTGTGTTGTAGCTCATTTGTTATATCAACATATGTGTAAAATGGTTCTTTAATGTGTGACATTTTTCCACATTATTTGGCCAATTGATGTTGGAAATTAGTCTTAGTGTTTAATGCGTGATGCGAATTTATGGTTTCTGAAAAAACAAATAATAAAATATGAGATGTTGTTAGACAATTAAAAAATATAGTGCATTTGTAATACGCTTACGTTGTTAGCAACGGGTGTGTTGTCCATTACTACGCATACTTCTGGATTCGTTACCTATTTCAACATATATAGGAAATTCATACAAATTCATTTCATCTATATCAACTTACATATGTAACGAATGTATGTCAGCCTAAATAATGATAATATTTAATTTAAGTTAGAATACCCGATAGAATAAGTACTTACTGTTGGAAAATTTGGTTAGCAAAGTGATTTTTAACCAACTTTGGACACAATTATCTATATGTATGTGTCATATATATAAGTAATAGTTTGTAAGTTTGCGTTCTCCTTGTAGAGAGCTTCGCAATGAAATTTTATGTGTCCAAAATGGATTTGATGTGAATGAGATATCACGTCTCAAAGTTAGGCATTCGGTACCATGCTTATAGAGGAATTTATGTTTATTTTCTATCCCACATCGGTGGGATGAGTAAACTTGTGAGGACTCTATAGTGTATAAATAGAGGCCCTAATTCCATAGCTTTGACACACATAAAATCAATAAGTATTATTGATTTCTAACTTATGGAGTATATAACAACCCGCAATTTTCATCAATGTAATTATTCATCTATTAAATTAGATGCACTGTAATATCCATCTATTAAGTTAGATGCAATATATATACCACCTTTTTACAGAGAAATTTTTGCTTTATCTCATTATGCAACGTAACTTGCATCTCTAAAGTAAACGAGCTCACGCAACCTCTATCAATGCCATCTCTATCTATGTTTATATCATGTAAACATCCTAATATGTCAAGTCTATATCTTAATATCATTTTACCAAGTACATTCTCCATTTAACGTACTTTTCAAAACGTTATATCAAAACAAGCATTAAACGTTAACGTTTACATCAAAACCCTAACTCTAAAGCATGTGTACAAGTATCAATACACAACATTTGAATATCTTTTCCCTCCTGAATCAAGTTACAACTTTCTAAAGCTCAATGTACAAGTCAATAATGCAAGAAAGTCAAACTAGGTCATTTTACCTCCAAATTCATTCTAGTTTCTTACTACCACTTTAACACAAGGTACAAGCACTTAATGCATGACTTCTAAACCCTAAACCTAAACTCTAAGTCATCTTAAAACCTAATTTAAAACCCTAAACCCTAAATGAAACCCTAAAACCTTAATTTCACTTTAAACCTAAAACTAAACCCTAAACCTTAAAACTAAGCCTTAAACCTTAATCCTAAACACTAAACCTTAATCCTAACACTAATCCTAAACCCTAAACTATCCAAAACCCTAACCCTAACATGAATTTAATGTCCAAAACCCTAAGCCAAAACTAAATCCAACCCGACACCCCTTTTCTTTTATTTTGACCCATTTTAAACCCAACCTAGCACCCTAGCACCACTATTACCTCACCATGACCTCACAAGCAGCCTACCAAGTAGCTCCATCACCACCCTTAAGCACCAAGGTGGCCTTGTCACTACCTTGTCACCCCTTTCTAGCCGAACCCCCTCCAACACCCTCCACCATTCAAATCTACACTCCTAGCTCTCAAGACTCATCATACTAGCTTCCATGAATCACCTAAAGTAGCCTTGACACTAATCAAACACATAAACTTGGGTACTAAGGCTTTACAAGCCCTATATATAGCCGAATGCATGCAACCATTCAATCACACCTCAAATTTCATCATATACAACAATGGAGTCTTAACTCAGACCAAGAAGGATCAAGTGAAGTCCCTAAGCTCAGAATAGAAGCCAAGAATCAAGAAAAAGGAGCCCTATTTTGCCAAGTTCTAAAGTTAAAGGTTCTAAATTATATATACTTTATATATAAAGGACTAAACTTGTAAAAGTTTATAAACCAAGGGTATATATTGCCATTTTTGCAAACTTGAAAATATAAAATATAATATTTTTATATAAATTATAAAAATATATATTAATATTATAAAACTTGATTTTATTAAAACCCAACACATTAATCGTTATTAATCATCAATCGGCGCATTATAAAACAATTACGTTATATATTTAACGTAATTTATCATCGACTAACTTTTGAAGAAACTTAAAATCTTATCGTATCACGTTACTAGGGAGCTTCATGTAAGGAGTTTCATTTGGGTATACGTTTTGACGAGTTTGCTGGATTTACGATTTAAAGTGTCCTGGCTCCTCAAACGTTTACTACATGACCTCTGAATTATGATGGCCCGAACAGTGATACAATATTTCCATAAATTAATAAATCAAAGTAATACGTTAAACTTTATAAAGTTTTGAAACATAAACCATCACACTAAGACTTGACATATTACCCCAGGTTGCGTGACGAAGCCGTTACTTTCACTTTATATACTTTTGCCATCAATCAGATTTCCCCTGTTAAGGTGAGTTCATAGCCTCACATTTTAAATCTTCTAATGTTTTCATAAACCTGCGAGGGGGATACATGCTATAAACCATAAATACGAGTATTTTTCTAACTGTATGCTATCCTGATATATTATTGCCTAAGTCCTTACTTTTGCCATTAAGACCCCATTATCATGAACTGTTAATTACTTTTCGAAGTAAGCGCGAATGCTGTGAATAGATCTATTTGGGACTGAGCTTCCTCGTTGGTGTACCTATACTTTCTGGTAACCAAACGCACTTCATTTGAAACTGTGGAAAACTAGAAGGGGGGTTGAATAGTTTATCACTTTTTAATTTTATTTTATGTTTATGTTTGTTTATGAAAACTTAGATTCGACTTTTTGTGAATTCAATACTTGCACAATATGAACAATATAAATGAGTAAAATTAAATAAAAGAATAAGAGAAAAGAGTTGGAAAGATCAAACCACAACGCAATGATTTATAGTGGTTCGGTTACGAAGCTCCTCTTCGGCCTACTCCACTCCCCGAGCACCAAACTCGAGAGTTTTCTTCACTATGTCAACAAACTCCCTTATGGAAGAGAAAACCATACACAACGTTGCTTATATCAATTTTCGACACTAAGCTAAATGTCGAGTTCTAATCTTAGCTAGAACCAATCTATCACAACATAACTTCACAACTTGTTCACGACTTCACAACTTTACGACTTCACAACTTCTTCACAACTTCACAACTTTTTTGGAGGTAAGCGTAAATGCTGTGAATAGATCTAATGTAGGAATGAGCTTCCGTTTTGGTGTACCTATACTTTTGGTAACCAAACGTACTTCATTTGAAAAACTATGCGGGGGTGTTTGGCAAAGGCACCCGTTGGGGCAATTTATTGTGATTATTGATTATCTCAAGGTCTCGGTGCTTGAGCTTTGGGCAATAATACTGTTTTCTATAATAATTGTACTCATTGCAATTATTACACTTATGGGTGTATAACAACATAACCCACTATCGAACTTGTATTCAAATTGTTTACCATAAACCTATGAATTTCACTCAACCATTGTGTTGACCTTTTTAGCATGTTTATCTCAGGTAATTGAGCAACTTATAGCACGGAGTGGTACGGACTTGAAGATGGCTAAACGGTTATCATTCAAACTTTATGATTTTAATGTTAGATTTTGGGACCTATGTGGTAAAAACTATGATTAAATAATGAATCGTTAACTTATCTTTTAAAAAAACGATCTCTTTTGAGTCGTTTCTTATGATTTGAGTGTTTGTACTATAATACCCTGGATTAGCTTCCGCTGCTATATGTCAAAAATAGGGGTGTTATAGAGTACACATTTGGAAAGGTGATATTCCAGGCAGTTTGTTAATTCCGGCAGTACAACTTACTATTTTGGCCGTTGTACCCTAGGATTCAGACGGCGAATCTGTTTTAAGGAAAGCGTGTCAAACACGTGCCTCAGCTCTTTAGTGTTAAGCGTGTCAAACACGTACCTCGAAGAGTGTTTCCTTGATGGTGATCTAGTAAGTCCTTTGATTATTTTACTGTTTTCTTTATATATCGTTCATAGTGTCTGTCTTCTGCTTCTACCCCATTTTGTTTTTTTATTTTTTGTTAATTATTTATTAATTGTAATCGGATTTTTATTTTAATAAAATTTTACATGTTTCCCTACAATTTTAAATCAGATTCGGTGTTACAGAATTAAAAATACTTTCTTAAAATCGAATTAATATTATTAACAGATTTTATATATTTTCTGTCGAAACCAACATTGAATTTCTTTGGAAATCAGTTATAATTAAACAGATTTTTAACTTACAGACTTGGAATTATAGATCTATAAAGATTTTAAAAATAGTTATTCAGATCAATTTATTTTGAAACCAAGATTGAGTTTCTATTAAACTGATCTATTGATTCATTGAAACCAAGATTGAGTTTCTTTGAAGCAGATCCGGTACAACTATAACGATTTTATAAATCAGTTGTTCAGATCAATTTATTTTGAAACCAAGATTGAGTTTCTATTAAACTGATCTATTGATTCATTGAAACCAAGATTGAGTTTTTTTTAAGCAGATCAGGTACAAGGTTATAGAAATTAGGATTGAATTTCTTGGATACCGGTTTATAACAGTTTACTTAATTGTTTGTGTTTGATTTGTCTAGATGACAAACACAATTGTGACAACTCCTGTGAACATAACTGGTGCGCTGGTTACCAACACAGTTGCTAATCTTGCTGAAAAACCAAAAAAATTCAATGGGCAGAATTTTAAGAGGTGGCAACAGAAGATGTTATTCTATCTCACAACTTTGAACCTTGCGGTTCTTAAATGAGATTGCACCTCAAGTGGAACTTCCTAAGGAAGGTCAACCCTCTAATGCACAGGCTGTGCAAGCTGTGGAAGCATGGAAACATTCAAACTTCTTGTGTCATAACTATGTTCTGAATGGTCTGGTGGACTCTTTGTACAACGTGTACTGCAAGACCACGACTGCTAAAGAATTATGGAATTCATTGGAATGCAAGTACAAAACAGAGGATGCTAGTACAAATAAGTTCTATAGAAACCTTGTTGAGTTGCTTTAGAAGAGTGGATATACTGAAACCTTGTTGAGTTTTAATGTAGAAATAGATCATGTGAAACAGATCTATTAAGATCTTCTTAATGGAAATTGACAACATCATATTACATATGTGTTTTTTGTTAAAAGCATTATGTAATAAGCGATATTGTTTTATTGTTTAGTCGAAAGACTTCCTTTAAAGTGGTTTTGTATAACGGATCTTACAAAACAAAAGTCGATTAAAATCTTTGTTTGTTAAAAAACACTATATGATTAAGCACGTTGTTAATAGTACCAAATTAGTTTCAAAATAATTATGGGACCTTGTATTAACAATATATTTAGAATGTCACGAGTGACATTAAAGGATCTGCTCCCGGAATTGTTATAAGGGAGACTGATACTCGAGTTACGTGTACGGTAAATGCTTTGAAGCATTCAGAAACCCTATGTGCCATAACTATGTGTTATATGGTCTGAATGACATAATCTAACCTTAGATAATGGTGGATTAGCACTTCGGTATCATGCCATGTATATGGTGATAAGAGTTTGATTAACTCTTTTAATGTAGCTAAGAATGGAGAAAATGAATTTGGGCAACTCTCCAACTGCTAATATCAAGGGAAAAAGAGATGTGATTCACATCTGGAAAAGTGTTTAAGTTATCCAACGCGTTGTACGTGCCGGAAATTCGTAGGAATCTTGTGTCCGGATGGTTACTTAATGAAATTTGGCTTTCATCTCGTGTTTGAATCAAATAAAAATTGAGTTAACGAATAACATAATTTGAGTACGTACGGGTTACGCCTTTAAAAATGTTTAAGCTGGATGTATTTTCTAATGGTCATTTTAGTAAAATGATTATGAATTTAACTTATTTGATTCTTTAAATGTATGGCATGGCTGACTCGGACATGTTTTAAATTTTAACTTAATATGTTGTCTAATTAAATTAAATTGGATACCCATTTTTGTATTGACACGGACTACAAAAATTAAAACTTGTGTTGAAGCCAAATTGACAAGATTGTCTTTTCTTTAGGTTGAACGAAAAATAACCGAACCCTTGATATGATTCACATGGTTTTATGTGATTTGGAATTGATGCCTACTAAAGTAGTGAATAGCGAGTATATCATCATATTTGCTGATGGTGGTACAAAATATTGCTATTTATACTTACTTGAGAGTAAGGATATAGACAATATTATTCTATAAATAAGTTGAGAATCAACTTATTATCAAAAACAAGGTGGTTCGAAGTCATATCAGAGGTGAATATGTGTTTCCATTTCTAAATTTATGTGCTAAACTTAGAATAAGACACAAATTTATTACTCTTGATACTCTAACAAGAGAATTGTTGAAAGAAAAGAATCGTGCCTTAGAAGATATGGTTAATGTCATGTTCTTAAGTCATGGTTTAAGTCATGGCATGTGGGGGAAAGAGATTATATCGGCTACTTATCTTTTAGATGAGACCCATTGTAAAGAAAATAAGATAGTTCTTATGAACTATGCATGAGAAGAAGACTATCTTATAAGTATTTACAAATATAGGGGGATATCTAGCTAAGATAATACGTAATTGAACCTCAAGTTCAAACAAGATTTTGACCTGAAACTGTGAATTGCATATTCTTAGTATATGCTTCATTAACAGTAGTGGCTTATGGGTTCCTTTGTGTAATGTGATATAACAACAGGATACCATAATGGAAATAAACAAGTGCTTTCCTTCTTTGAAAATATATTTCCCTTGTTAATGAAGAATTGGAAAATCATCAAGAATAGAAGGACGAATTATGTCCAAGATCAAAGACAACAAGAAGATAATGATCTCCAAGATGAAGATACAAAGATCAACACCAAAGAAAAGAGGTATGGAACCTAGAGCAGCAAAAGGCAATAACGAGAAATTTCAATTTGGACCCGATTTTGTTTCTTTTATGGTAGAAAATGAACCTACTTCTTATCGAGAAGAGGTAACTTCCTCAGAATTGCTCAATGGAAAGAAGCCATTAAAAGTGAAATAGAATTTATTTTACAAAATCATACTTGGGAGCTCGTGGATTTACTTTCGGGTTGTAAACCACTAAGCTATAAATGGATCTTCAAGAAAGTCGATGGCACCATTGATAAGTACAAATCAAGATTGGCAATCAAAATATATAGACAACAAGGTCTATATTACTTTGATGCTTATTCTACGCGAATAACCCCGGTTAATATGATAATTGCTATTGTCGCATTAATAAATTAGGAAGTTCATCAAATAGATGTGAAAATGACATTTCTAAAGGGAGATTTAGAAAAGTACTAAACATGAACCAACGTGAGGGTTTCATGGCTCCTGGACTAGTAAGCAAAGTTCATAGGCTTGTTAAGTCATTATATGGCTTAAGGCAAGCTCCCAAATAATGACATCAAATTTTTTGAACATATCATGTAAGAATGTGGATTTAAACTTAATGGATGTATCTGCGATTGTAAGTATAAGAATAATCATTTGTTTATACATAGATGGTATAATCAATTATCACTAGAAGTGATAACAAGATAAACAAATCCACTAATGACATGTTGAAGTCAAGATTTGACATGAACTTCATTAGTTGTTGTCTTATTGGATATGGTTCTTAGAATTGCATTACATAAGTACTATGATACTTATGAAATTGCATTATGGAAGATATCTGGCTACTATCAAATGATAGAGTAATGCAAATTTGGATTCTTACTTAAAAGAATCTAGATCCACTAGGCGGATGTACTTACGCTAAATGGAAAGCTATGTCTTAGAAATCTTGAAAGTATTTTAAACAGACGCTTATAGCTAATTCTATGATGAAATCTGAATTTATCATTTAAGATAAAATTATAGAATATGCGGGATATTTACGTTAATTTGTAAAGGACATACCAAGATGACGTAAACCGGTAACGGCCATGTTTATAAAGTGTGATAGTCAATTAAATTTTGACAGAGCTCATATCATAATGTAAAACGGTAAGTCAAGACATATTCATCATAGACAGTGATTGGTGTGATAAATACTCTCAAATAGAGTTATCACGATTGACTACGTAAAGTTAATGGATAACATCGCGGATCCGCTTACGAAAGGCTTAAGTAGAGAGTTAGTTAGAGAGTTGTCTAAAGAAATATGACTAAAGCCCTTAAAGGAATGAGTTTCTATGAAGGAAAACCTAACCTAGTTGACTGGAGATCCCAAGATCTGGGTTCAATAGGACAACTTAATCATAGAAATATAAGGGAAGTCACGTCAATGTGGAGGTGTTACCTAAAATTGTAACATCCTAGTCCATTCCATAGTACAAATGTGACTTGTTGAAAGGTTAAACATATGGCTTTAATGATTCAGGATGAAAGCACTAAGCATAATGATTCAAGATGAAATCGCAAAAATATAAGTTTTTAATGATTCAAGATAAAATCCCCTATGTGCGAGAGAAGTGGGGTCGCTTCGAAAGGAAATGTGGGGGCGCAATTCCTAAGAGCTCTTGCAGAACCAGGCTAATGTTCAGGACCATAATGAACATGACTATGAGGACTTGATAGTGTCAGGGAGAGTCTTGTGTGAGTGTGTAATGTCGCTACATAAACAAAGGCTAAGTTTAAGGACATCGCGTCTATTCATATCTAGGAGACTAAGTGCATCTCACAAGGGAAGGTTCAAAGGGTCACACCTACCTATCCTATGCAAGACTCAACTATTGGAATTTCATCAAAACTTTTGTGTATTTGACCGATCTCTTCATGTGGGGGATTGTTGGAAAATTTGGTTGGCAAAGTGATTTTTGACCAACTTTGGACACAATTATCTATATGTATGTGTCATATATATAAGTAATAGTTTGTAAGTTTGCGTTCTCCGCGTAGAGAGCTTCACAATGAACTTTTATGTATCCAAAATGGAGTTGATGTGAATGAGATATCGCGTCTCAAAATTAGGCATTCGGTACCATGCTTAAAGAGGAATCTATGTTTATTTTCTATCCCACATCGGTGGGATGAGTAAGCTTGTGAGGACTCTATAGTGTATAAATAGAGGCCCTAATTCCATAGCTTTGACATACATAAAATCAAAATGTACTATTGATTTCCAACTTATGAAGTACACATCTGGAAAGGTGATATTCTAGGCAGTTTGTTAAGTCTGGCAGTACAACTTATTGTTTTGGTTGTTGTACCGTGGGAAACAGACGGTGAATCTGTTTTAAGGGAAGCGTATCAAACACGTGCCTCAGCTCTTTAGTGCTAAGCGTGTCAAACACGTGCCTCGAAGAGTGTTTCCTTGATGGTGATCTAGTAAGTCCTTTTACTATTTTACTGCTTTCTTTAATTATTGTTCATAGTGTATGTATTATGCTTCCACCCCGTTCTGTCTGTTTTATTTTCTGTTATTTATTTTTTATTAATTATTTGTTAATTGTAATCTGATTTTATTTTAATAAAAGTGTACATGTTTTCTTACACTTACATGTTGTAGTATTGGCACCTTAAAAAATTGCATGTATTCCTTCTTAAACCATACTAGACGAGTACCCATATATAGCAACATAATTTTTTAGCGGCAAACAATTACAGTTGTGATATTGTGGTAATTGTTTGTGTAACGTTCAAACATAACACGTGAAAATATCAAATATAATTGCAAAATGTTGTAATATGCGATGATTCAACTCAAACAATAATTCTTAACATGTATCAAAGAACATATAAAAACATTTACTGAAACTGAAAATAAAACATTACATCAATTATGAAATAACTAACAATGCACGTTTCTCGTCACGTAAAACTTCTTGGTACACGATATTTGAGGTATAGACTCCTCCTTGACCGAACTCTTTAACTGGCTTCAGATATTGATTAACAACAAATTTGTTTACATGTAAGTTTTTTATTTTTGTTGACACTAATTAAATAATACAAACTGATCAAAAATTATACAAATAAAATACAACTATAATGGTTTATAGAAGAGATAAAATATTAATATAATAAAATAACATTATTTTAATGATTGCCCAGAAAAAAATTCATCGCGTACCTTCGAAAGTGATCGATAGTGTGGTTTTTTAAACGTTCCATGACAATTCTTTAAAAGCTACTTCCATCTGAATAAAAACAAATAATGAAGAGACTAATGATAAAAATAAAGAAGAAATTGTATATCGAAATTGATATTTATTATGGAAAAGCTTCTTGTGGAAGATTAGTTTTACAAATAAAAGTAAAAAAATTATAGATTGAAATTGACGTTTTAACAATAATGGCCCGAAATTTATGCATCTTTCCTTATAAGTTTTAATTATAGAAAGAATTTGTAGTGAAAGTTTAAGAATTGAGTCTTCTAATAAAAGGGTTGACCATGTTTTAAATATACTTAACCACATTTATGTGATACCAAAATTACAAATTCAGGAAACTTGCATTAAAACCATTTCATCAATGCACGTCCTTTTTCTTTTCAAACAAAATTTCAAATCAAGTAGTAGAGATTAAGTGTTGACATTTTAAGTTTTCAAGATTCTTGAATCTTCAAGAATATATGGTATACAAACATAAGCAAATAAATGAACATAAATAAACGTTAACGAACACATAATTGTACGTTCACAAATATAAATGAACGGATGAGACTTGTGCATATTCATTCATTTAACTAAACGAACGTAAATATTCTCCATGTTCATTCATTTAATAAATAAAGAAACAATCCATTGATTAGTAAATAAACGACTTAACTAAATGTATAGTTTAAATTTAAACGCCCATGACTTTAATAATTGATTAATGTCGAGCACTAGGGGCGGAGCCATGTTGTAAGTACCGGGGGGAGTCGCCCCCAACAAACCTCTCGCAGACCCACTAAATTATGTAGGAAACATATCAAAATTGTAAAAAAAAACGTGAGTGCCCTTAGCTTGATAATCCCAGTGCCCTTCGCATTCAAAGTGTCAACTAAGCTCTAATGCCCAAAACCCATTTTCTGGTGGTTTTGTTTCGTCGGAAAGCATGGAAAAGAAAGGTAGAACCGCAGAAATATGAAATAGGGAGATGGAAAGTTAACTTTAGTTGGTAAATATTGGGAATAGAAAAAAAGTCAAATGTACTACTTTATTTGATTTAGTACACTATTTAGAGTTATATTAGTAGTATATTTATGTATGTACTTTATTTTATTTTTTTGTCAACCGAAATATCAAAAAAAAAAACATTCGTGTTGTTATTAATTAAAGAGTAATTTAGAGATATCTGATTATTTTGACACTAGGTTTAATTAGTTTGAGCTTGTTTTACTTTTATTTTTAGTTCGGTATATCTGAAATTAGATCACGAGTTGGTTGATTTTAGATGGAATTGATAAACTTACATTATTGGTTAATTTTATTTATACAAATCGTTTGTTAGTTAGTGTTAGCTGCTTACAAATAGGGTTGTTCATTATATGGGTTGACCCAAAAAACCAACCGACCCAAATGACATTGGGTGAAATGGGTTTGGCTTAATTGGGTTTGGTTCGGATTTTTGGTTGCACCCGAAACATAATATGGTTTTTTGGATCGGATTTGGGTTTATTATTCTCGATTCGGTTTTCACCCGAATACCCGATCTATATTGAAAAGTCAAAGGAGTGTTTGTTTTTTTAGTGATAATATGAGAAAGTATCAATGATTAGAGAAGATTTGGGTGATGAGAGTTCTATTTTTTGAAACATCAATCTGTAATCCTGTCATACCAAAATCACGCATCGTATCAATTATCATTATATTTATTCACCTATAAAATGAAATCCTTGTATTAAAAATCACCACACCACTACCACTACAAATTTTTTATTACAAATTGGTTATTGGTTTTGCTGTTATTGATTTGATCTTTAGGGTTCTTGTTTCGATCTCAAGGTTTCACTATGGTTATGGTATGTGTTTCATCCATATTCCATTTTGTTGTTTTCATGTTCATTTAGTTGTTAATGATTGTAAATTTGTGGATTTAAATCTGTTATAAGTGAATTTACGGAAGTTTTGAGATTTAGTTGATTATTGCTATTTGTTAAAGTTTTAGCTCTATATCGTGTTCAAAATAATATTATATCTGATCTAAATGTTAAGATAATGTTTAGTATCTATCTGGATGTATAATTGTAAAATTATGTATGTTTTAGCTTGTATATTGGTGATTGTGTATTCAATTTGGACATTTTTAATATGTATTATGGAAATTATTGGAGTTGTTGAGGTTTGAGGTGTTGCAAAGATGATTAGTTGCTGTTTTAGGTGTTTGTTGTGTTCGGATTTAGTGTTATGTTCGACTTGAAGTAGAATGGACTTGTTTTGATCTTGTTTAGTTCGCGATGCAATGTGTATGTCGTTGTTAAAGTTTTGGCTGCTAATTGAGTTCGCTATGCAATGGCACTTGATTGAGTATGAGTTTTCTATGTTATTTGGTTTAAATTGTTTTGAATATGATTAGACTTGTTTCGGTTATGATGTGTTTCTATCCGCATGTTGTATCGATTGCAGTTTAGTTTTTAGCTAATGATTGACTTCAAATTTCTTACTCTATTCAGTTCTGATGTTATGAAGAAGATTAGACTTGTTATAATTTTCCTCAGTTGTCATATTGTAGTTAATTGGCTTAAATTGAAGTTAGCTCATTAGTTACTTAGTGAGTAATATCCGTTGAAGTATTTAATATTACCAATTTGTGAATTTAGAATTGATAACAAACAAGATGATCGAAACATACATTGTTTAAATCAGCTCATGCTTCGTCATCGAAGAAATCTATTTGATTAGCATGTCATGTACTTATTTTACTAACATGTTCTTTTTAATGTTTTGTTAGCGAATGGTTGATGTTTAAAGTTTCGTTTTAAGTCGATAAAAGTTACAGTATTTGTTTTCATGTTCTGTTAGCGAATGAGTTTGTTTCATCCTTTAGTACTATTAGTGTTTACTGTTTCTTAAGAATTTTTTGTAGATAAAAGGCTAATTGTTTTCATTTTTCCTTCCTTCTTAGATGTATCAAGAAGAACCTAAAGACATGTGAATGTAGAGAATGGGGTGGACTTGGAAAGCGGTAAAGAGGAGAAACCAAAGAAACCTAGGGCAACCCGTAAACGGTCTTTGGTATGGAGTCACTATGAGTCATTTGTTAATGACCAAGGAGAGCAGAAAAGCAAGTGCCCTTATTGTGCTAAGGAGTACTGTTCAGATACTAAAATCCACGGAACAAGTACTTTGTGTGGGCATTTGAAAGTTTGTGGCAAGTTTCCTGGAAATAAGCTTGATGGTCAAACAAACATAGGAATTCAAAGAGGAGATGGTTTCGTGAAAACTGCATGTTGTTAGACGTCACAGAAAGTTAGGATGAGATACAAAACATTGAAAAGGGTAACTTTATCGTTATTGTTCAACATCTCTTTATCTTAAATTATTTATTGATGTATGCTCTAAACTCTTATATCGTTATATAACACAAACTACTATTTTCTTCATGTAACTACAGAGCTCATGAAAGAGGGTGTTGTTTGAGGTGGAACAAACATAAATGTTCAAGATGGAGCAGCAAGACCAGTTTGAGATGGAACAATAAGACGATTGATGGTTCTTTTATTTTTTAGTTTGTTTTGTTTTCTTGGTATCTAGATTATGACTATTTCTTGGCTTGGTTTTTTCATTGTCTGGAACTCAGTTTATGTTTGGTTTTGAGTTAAATTTGGTTGTTGTCAACAACCTGGAATAATGTATTGATGACTTTATGTGCATCCGTGATCGGTTTATGTATAATCAGTTTTTCAGATTTGTTGCAATTTTATAGATGGAGTTTTCATTTTGATATTTAATAGTTTGGAAAATAGCTCATCGTTTTATACATCATATTCTTATTTGGTTTTCTGGATAACCGAACCAAATAAACCGATCACTTATTTGGTTGGATTGGTTTGGTTTTGAAAATTTTGGTTTGGGTATTGGGTGTCAGAAATTATTTTTAAAAACCGAATAACCCAAACCGATTAAACCTATTAAACCGTAAACCGACCGAACGAACACCCCTACTTACAAAAGGCGTCTTCACATTTAATTACAACCACCTGACCAGACTCGAATTTTACCTAAAAAAATTCAGATTCGTTATCGTATCTTTCTTATTGGTTGTTGCCCCATTCGGTCAAATTTTTTGGATCCGCCACTGTCGAGCGCTACACAAGAATCAAATGATAGAACCAGAACGATGTATATTAATGAAAATGATAGATTGATATTAAATACAAACTAATACTCCACACACGTTAACCGTTTACTTTAAACGATTCGATTAGAAAACACTAATTCGTAAAGTTCCATTGCCCCTATTACTTTTACAACAATTCATCTTGTATTGTATTTAAAATCAAAATTTAACAGTAACTCATAGAATCATATTAATAAGGATATCATACATATTTTGAAGTGTACGTGTAGCAAGTAATCGCAATTAAACTTCTTCTTTTGCTGAATAACTCATACAATCATCATCTTTCATGATACTCAATAAAAAAATTAGTGAGAACAAAGTAAATCATATTAACAATAAACAAAGTAATCTAACGTTTTCGATTATATATACAGTAATAGTTTACCTTTTAAAGGAATTTGTACATCATGCTATTTGCCCGGCTTCTCATTGCGTTCATAGTTGTCCAACTCTTCACATGAAATGACTTTTCCAATTACGTCTACAAAACAAATGTATTTCAAAGATTTAGCAATTATCGAAACACAAACATTTTTTTTAACGAAACACATATAAGAGTTTGAATGTGAAGGCTTTGATGATTACCTTCAATATTATTCACCAATATATATAGCAGAGGTTTACAAGATATACAAGGAAGGTATACACAATTACAGGAGCAATTATAGGACTATACATGGCAACATATTAACAACCATTGACTACAACAATATTTGAGTTTATCTAATTTAATTATGAGCTAGATTCAGTGCATATATTCGTAATACGCCCCCGCAAGATGGAGGATCCGTCAGAGACTCCAATCTTGGAACGCAACGATAAAAATAGAGCTCGAGACAACGGTTTAGTGAGTGCATCCGCTAGTTGATCCCTAGAGTTGATGTGAGGAACTCGTAAAGACCTGGCTGCTACTTTCTCACGTACAAAGTGATAATCCAAGGCGATGTGTTTCATGCGAGAGTGGTACACAGGGTTGGCACCTATATTATCACAGTAAAGTCGTGGAGGAGCTGGGAGTGTTAAACCAAGTTCTGTGAGGAGATTTTCCACCCATGCTAATTCAGCGGCAGCGTTAGCGATGGCTTTGTACTCGGCTTCGGTGGAGGAACGTGAGACCGATTTCTGTTTAGCAGATTTCCACGAAATGATGTTCGAACCGAGGTACAAAATGTATGCTGTTGTAGACCTTCCTGCTGTGGATACCAATTCCCAATCTGAATCCGAGAAGGCAGTAAGCTCCATGGGTGATTTCTTGTTCAAAAATAATCCATGATACAGGGTCCCAAAAAGATAGCGTAGCAAGCGTTTGAGAACTTGCCAATGCGTTTGAGATGGATCGTGCATGAACTAGGACAGTTTGTTGACGGCGAAAGAAATATCACGTCTTGTGAATGCAAGGTCTTGAAGAGATCCAACTAGCTTGCGATAAGGTGAGGGATCCACTCTCGATGTACCATCATCAAGTTTTAAAGTCTCAGATGAACATAATGGTGTGAGAACAGCCTTGGCCCCATCCATGTGATGCATGGTTAATAAATCAAGTATGTGTCTGTGTTACGAGAGGAACAAGCCATGAGCTGTTGGTATTAAATCAACTCTAAGAAAATGGCTTGGATAGCCTAAATCTTTGATGGAGAACCGAGAAGCTAGCTTAGTAACAAACTGATCGAGAAAGCTTTTAGTGTTACTGGTTAGTATGATGTCATCAACGTAAACCATAAAGTAACACAATGTACCATCACGATTATATATAAAAAGGGAAGCATCAACAAGGGACTTTTTGAAACCCAAGTCAAATAAGAATGATGTAAGAGCCATATACCACGCGTGCGACGCTTGTTTGAGACCATAAAGAGACTGTTTCAGCTTACAAATATGATTCGGATATGGGTTAGTGTAAACAGGAGGTTGTACCATGTAGACCTCCTCTTGTAAAGTTCCATGCAAGAATGCATTATTTACGTCAAGTTGACGTAGTGACCATCCTCGAGATAAGGCAAGGGAAAGAACGGTTCTTATAGTAACAGGTTTAGTAATGGGACTAAACGTGTCAAAGTAATCCTTACCATACTCTTGAAGGAACCCTTTTGCAACGAGCCTTGCCTTATACTTATCAACACTACCATCCGGGTGCCGTTTAATACGAAAGATCCACTTGCATCCGATAGGATGAAGAGAAGTTAGAGGAACGAGTTCCCACTTGTGATTTGTTTCTGGAGTGTGGGTAGAAGTAATCGTATGTGAAGGTGAAGGTAGAGTGTCATTTGTGATCATGGGAGAGTTAGTATGGTGCATGACAGAGGTGAATGGAATTTGTGTAGTGGTGGGTGGTGTAGCATGCAAAGGTTGAGAAGGTTGCATGGATCGTAGGGTAGAGATGATCTTTTGCTTCAAAAAGTCATCCGCGTAGATGGGAGATGGTGTTTTTGTAGATTCAATTTTAGAGGGAAATTGATTTTCAACAAAAGTCACATGTCGAGAGTGGTACAAACGGTTTAGTTTTATTGGGTCAAATCGGGTCAAACCCAACCCAATGGGTAATCATACCCGCTGTCAAATATGGCAGTTATAGAAAAGCGGTTACATAACCGTTTTACAGTTATTTCACCAAGGGATGCATCAATTCATTCGTACCCCTTCATTTCTATAAATAGAACTCGATTATATACTTGTAAAGATGATGACAGATTAAGTTTAATAAAACTTTGTATTTTGGTATATTTTGATTAGAAAGGTTAGATAATTCGATCCAACATTTGGCATCAGAGCCTTTGGTTGACTAAACCAAAATCATCATATACCTGTTGTGTTCATCTCGAATCAAGAAAAAAAACGCAGCAATTATTTCCAGAAAACAGTTTACAACGAAACAAGAACACAAAATAAAAAAAACTATCATTTTCGTGTTTAGTATAAACTGCTTTTCTTGATTGGGCAAATCCATCAATCGCCACCAAGTGATTCTAAATCACTAGCAACGAAGGGGTTTCACCCAGAAACAATAATCGAAAAATCATAACCCCCGAAAACAAAGGGTTAGGGCATTTTTTTTCCAGATTCGAAACAAAGATATTAACCACAAATTTGGATAACGAAAGGTCATCACAAAAAACGGACGAAAGAATCAAAAGCATCAAAAGGAACAAACACACCTTTTGAAGAATCGATAAATCGAACCCGCTTCAGAATCATCAGTTGATTCGTGGTTATCCAAATAAAAAAAACCCTATCAAATGGCGGTTTTTCCCAAGTCCCCAAAATATCGCGAACCTAAAAGCTTTCGCATCCAACATTGGAGGGAAACCCGTGGTTTAGATCGCAAGAGGAAGAGCGGCCAAAGTCGCGATCTCAGTCGGCGGGAGAAACCACCAGACGAGACGAAGGAATATCGGAGCCACAAGGAGAAGAACTCTCGTAGTCTCCCACAACAAATGAGAGGCGTGACCACAAATATATGGGGAACACCAGGTTAATTAACCTAAAAGGTTTTACAAACACCCCCTCCCCCCCCCTCGTATACTTTCAGATCTCGAGTATATATATCTTTGTTATTTAGTTTTGTTTTAGTTTTTTAGGCATTATCAAAAGTTATCTCATAATTCATAGATAGTGTGCTTTTCCCTTAATACCCGAAGTTAGAATATAGTATATATTACTTACTATATCGATAGAATATTTTTAAGGAAATTAACCTTTAGGTTATTCGTTTTTAGAATATCAAATCCCATGGATTGTTCTTTTTTGGAAGAAAAAAACTAGTCGCTAAATTAATAGCCTTTAAGGCACTAATTGCTAAGATGTACTCACCACAAATTCGACACACTAAGTTTTAGGGAATTTTATTGGGGATTTTATTTAGTATCTTAGAGATGTGACGAAAGATAAGTGGAGATACTCGAAGAGGAAGTAGGTACTATACAAGAACACCACAATTCCATTGTCCAACTTTAAAACCTCGAATTACTCACTATGGGCACAAATTCGAATGCAAATTATCCTCGAAGCGAACGGCTTTATGGGAAAATGATAGAACCCATGAAAAACCCAAGAGACAACAAAAAAGACAAAAACTGCTATCCAATTCTTTATCAAGCCTTACCAGAAGAACAACAGCTTCAAATCACAAAACACAAAACCGCAAAAGCATATGGGATGCCTTAAAAACTAGACACATAGGAGAAGAAAGAGTCCAACAAGCAAGGTTGCAAACACACTCAAATCCGAATTTTGAGTTGCTACACATGAAGGAAGACTGAGACCATCGATACCTTCCCAACAAAACTAACAACCTTAATAACATAGCTGCTAGTCCTAGCGCATACAATGGAAGATGATTAATACTAGTACGTAAACTATTAATACGCCGTACCGATTAGGTATCTTATATGCAAATAGTTGCGTCAATGAACAATATCAGATCTAGTTGAAAGACTTTAGAATGAAGCATATTGGTTTGACTTTAAGAATTATGAAGAAAGGATTAAGTGGAAGAAAGGCAAACAAGTAGATAATCAAGAAAAATTGATGTTCACACGACATGAGAATAAAGGAAAATATTTTAGACGGACCGTGACGTGAGAAGGCATAATTCTCACAAGAAGAAATCATGGAAACTTTAATGAAGAGAGGAAAAGATGGAGAAAACCTCTCATAGGAGTTGCTGATAAAATTAATCTCAAGAAATCAACTGTATGTTACTAGCAAGTAAAATGCTATAAATGCAAAGAAATTACGGGCACATCTGCACCTAACTGTCACTTAAAGACAAGACCAAATACATATTATAATAATACTTCTATTAAATTACATGCGAGCAATCTTATCGCGTTGAAGAAGACTTGGACAACCGACCTTATTAATAGCCATATTGGTGGCATTTGAAAGGTGCAAGAGTTCGCCTACATGAAGAAAATGTAGGATATAAAGATACGAATATGAATAGTCTATGGTATTTAGGACTAATGGAGCTAGTCAATCATTATGACTGGAATATAGAACATTTAAGGAATTAGATGAGAAGGTTAGTGGAAAAGTAAGATTCTGGGAGCATGGTTCATATAATATAGATTAAAGGAAAGGTTCAATCATATGAATGTGATGATGAGAAACAAGAATCATATCAATGTATATTACATTCCTGACTTGAAAAGCAACTTTATGAAGCTCTTGGACAATTCACTGAATTGGTTGCCAAAGTTGTAATGAGAAGACGACGAATTTCGATTTATGACATGAACAACAAATTTCATGAAAGTCACACTGACAGAAAAATCGGACTATATATAAAGGCAATTAAGGATAGGTACACCTGTTTGCTTACTAGCAACTTGAAGGGAAGATACATTGGTAATGGCATGCAGACTAGGAATCTCAACTCCCCCCCCCCCCCCCCACCCCCCCCCCCAGTCGAGTCACTAAAAATCAATAGGCTCAAAGAGATTTAGTCACGAATAATGACATTAAACATACAAAACAACAAAATTTGTTGATGTTTGTTTGATTGGTAAACATAGCAGAGCGCCATTCCCAAAGAAAGCAAAAGCTAGATCCACATCACCTTTAGATTTGGTATATGGAGATTTATGTGGACCAATCACACCACGAAACTTCCGGAAAAAGAAATTACTATATTCTTGTTAGTAGAACTGACTAGACTCAAGATATATGTGGGCTTTTACTTAAGTACGAAAGATCAAGCATTTGATACTTTCAAGGAATTTAGAAATCTAATGAAATTAATTAGGACAAACATTAAAATGTTGAGACTGATTTCGAGGAGTAGAATTCACATCAAACGAATTTCACACAATATTGTAAGGATACGGCATAGCCACACAACTTATGCCCCCTTAACTCGCCACAAACAAAAATGGAGTAGTTGAAAGAAGGAATAGGACAATCATGTCCACAACTAGATGTATGATGAAAGCGACTAACATGCCACAAAATTTTTAGGCTGAAGCTGTTAGACACGCAATATACATCCTAAATAGTGTTCCTACGAAAGCACTAGAAGACATCACTCCATACGAAGCAATTAAACAAAGAAAGCCAAACTTAGAAAATCTAAGAATTTTCGGCTGCATAGCATATGCGAAGGTACCATCACAACATCTGACTAAGTTAGATGATAGAAGCATTAAAATGGTATACTTAGGAAATGAACAAGGATCGAAAGCTTATCGCTTATTTGATCCAACAACACAAAGGGTATGTGTTAGTAGAGATGTGAAGTTCAAGGAGAATCGCAGCTATGCGCGGGTATTCGTCTAGTAAGAGTTTGAATGTGAAGGCTTTGATGATTACCTTCAATATTATTCACCAATATATATAGCAGAGGTTCACAAGATATACAACGAAGGTATACACAATTACAAGAGCAATTATAGGACTATACATGGCAACATATTAACAACCATTGACTACAACAATATTTGAGTTTATCTAATTTAATTATGAGCAGCATTCAGTGCATATATTCGTAATACGCCCCCACAAGATGAAGGATCCGTCGGAGACTCCAATCTTGGAACGCAACGATAAAAATGGAGCTCGAGACAACGGTTTAGTGAGTGCATCCGCTACTTGATCCCTAGAGTTGATGTGATGAACTCGTAAAGACCCGACTGCTACTTTCTTATGTACAAAGTGATAATCCAAGGCGATGTGTTTCATGCGATAGTGGTACACAGAGTTGGCACATAGATATGTGGCACCTATATTATCACAGTAAAGTCGTGGAGGAGCTGGGAGTGTTAAACCAAGTTCCGTGAGGAGATTTTCCAACCATGCTAATTCAGCGGTAACGTTAACGAGGGCTTTATACTCGGCTTCGGTGGAGGAATGTGAGACCGATTTCTGTTTAGCAGATTTCCACGAAATGATTTTTGAACCGAGGTACAAAATGTATGCTGTTGTAGACCTTCCTGCTGTGGATACCCCTCCCCAATCTGAATCCGAGAAGGCAGTAAACTCCATGGGTGATTTCTTGTTCAAAAATAATCCATGATACAGGGTCCCTTTAAGACAGCGTAGGAAGCGTTTGAGAGCTTGCCAATGTGTTTGAGATGGATCGTGCATGAACTGGGACAGTTTGTTGACGGCGAAAGAAATATCCGGTGTTGTAAATGCAAGGTATTGAAGAGATCCAACTAGCTTGCGATAAGGTGAGGGATCCACTCTCGGTGTACCATCATCAAGTTTCAAAGTCTCAGATGAACATAATGGTGTGAGAACAGCCTTGGCCCCATCCATGCGATGCATGGTTAATAAATCAAGTATGTGTCTGTGTTGCGAGAGGAACAAACCTTGAGCTGTTGGTATTAATTCAACTCTAAGAAAATGGCTTGGATAGCCCAAATCTTTAATGGAGAACCGAGAAGCTAGCTTAGTAACAAACTGATCGAGAAAGCTTTTAGTGTTACCGGTTAGTATGATGTCATCAACGTAAACCATAAAGTACCACAATGTACCATCACGATTATATATAAAAAGTGAAGCATCAGCAAGGGACTTTTTGAAACCCGAGTCAAATAAGAATGATGTAAGAGCCATATACCACGCGCACGACGCTTGTTTGAGACCATAAAGAGACCGTTTCAGCTTACAAATATGATTCGGATATTGTGGGTTTGCGTAACCAGGAGGTTGTACCATGTAGACCTCCTCTTGTAAAGTTCCATGCAAGAATGCATTATTTACGTCAAGTTGACGTAGTGACCATCCTCGAGATAAGGCAAGGGAAAGAACGGTTCTTATAGTAACAGGTTTAGTAACGGGACTAAACGTGTCAAAGTAATCCTTACCATACTCTTGAAGGAACCCTTTTGCGACGAGCCTTGCCTTATACTTATCAACACTACCATTTGGGTGCCATTTAATACGGAAGATCCACTTGCATCCGATAAGATGACGAGAAGTTGGAGGAATGAGTTCCCACGTGTGATTATGAAGCAATGCGTTATACTCATTGTCTATAGCTTGACGCCATAGAGGGTCTTTGGAGGCTTGAAGGTAAGTATTGGGTTCAAGGGTAGGAGGTATAGGACGAGGAGTGGTATTGTTGACAAAGTGTGGGTTGTAGTACTTGATGTTTGGTTTGGGGGTTTGAGGTGGTAAGGCTGAAGAAACAGAAGAAGGTGGAGAAGTGGATGTTGGAGATAAGGTGACAGGTGACGAGTTGGTTTGTGTGAGGGAATAGATATGTAAGGGATTTGAAGATTGAGTGTTTGTTTCTGGAGTGTGTGAGTAGAAGTAACAGTATGTAAAGGTGAATGTGTAGTGTCATTTGTTTTTGGAGTGTGGGTAGAAGTAATCATATGTGAAGGTGAAGATGGAGTGTCATTTGTAATCATGGGAGAGTTAGTATGGTGCATAACAGAGATGAATGGAATTTGTGTAGTGGTGGGTGGTGTAGCATGCAAAGGTTGAGAAGGTTGCATGGATTGTGGGGTAGAGATGATCTTTTGCTTCAAAAAGTCATCCACTCGGATAGGAGATGGTGTTTTTGTAGATTCAATTTTAGAGGGAAATTGATTTTCAACAAAAGTCACATGTCGAGAGTGGTACAGACGGTTCATTTTGGTGTCAAGACATTTATAGGCCGACTTAGAGGATGAATAGCCTACAAAAATACACAGTTGGGAACGTGGGTGTAGCTTGGAAAGAGCATAAGGTTTAAGCCATGGATAGCACAAGCAAACAAATGGTTTTAATCTTGTGTAATTTGGTGAGGTGCCATAGAGAACCTGGTATGGAGATTTTGAACCAAGAATTGGAGTGGGAAGACGATTGATAAGGTAGACAGCGGTTTGGATCGCATGAGACCAAAAAGTGAGTGGTAAGCCAGCATAGTGTAAAAAGGCAAGTCCGGTTACGACAATATGTCGGTGACGGCGTTCGACAATTCCATTTTTGTTCGGGTGTATGAGGTGGGGTAGTATAATAGGAAATTCTAGTGGATTGAAGGAAGACAGAAAGTCCAATATACTCACCACCATTGTCAGTGAAGAGCGATAAGATCAGTGTTTGAAAGAATTTTTCCACAAGTACTTTAAATTGAGGGAAACTTTTCGCAACATCAGACTTGGATTTTATAGGGTAAAGCCAAACATACTTGGAGTAGTAATCAACAAACACCACATAATATAGATAGCCGTCAATAGATTTTTGAACCGGACCCCATACGTTTGAATAGAGAAGTTGTAACGGTTTCGTAACAACAAAAGAGTTCTGACCAAATGGCAACTTGTGACATTTATTGATAGCACATGACTGACAATGAAAGGTAGAACTTGACAATGATTTAAAATTAAGACCTAAGTCTTTACAAATAACATTAAAAGTACGAAAACACGGATGTCCAAGAGTGTGATGCCATTCGATTGGTGAGGTTGATGAAGTAGCATTGACTTGAGGAAGATGATATAAGCTGTTTAGGTAGTAAACATCATGGATGTTTTCCCCTCGCATGAGACGCGCCCCCGTTTTGAGATCCTTCACAAAAAATAGGAATGGAAGAATTCAACAGAGACATAATTAGTACGACATAATTTAGCAACTGAAATCAAGTTTTTACGCAGTTTAGGAACACAAAGAATGTCAGGTAAATCTAATGATTTCGACGAAGTGTAAATATGAGTGAAACCAGTATGAGAAATAGAAAGATTTGTACCGTCACTCAATTCGATTTCATCAGGTCCTTCGTATTCAGAAACGGAAGAGAGAGTGGATGGAATGTGGGTTTTGGGGTGAGAAAGCACCACTTTTCATCATCCACTGATTGTGGTGATTGTTGAGAAGTAAATGATCGGCATTTGCAATCGGAGTAGTCGGGTTGGTGTATTAAGGTGATGTGATGATCTTTAAAAAACTTAGCAAGTTTTTGGCAGTCTCGTGTATCATAACCTTGAAAGTTACAGAAGTTGCAAAACTGATTGCTTCTATTCGGTCATGAATAGTTAGCATGTGAGTTGTTTGTCATCCGGTATGGCCTTTGAGAGGATCCGGAATGGGACCTTTGGTTCCAGGTGGACTAATCATTCATAGATCTTGATTGAGAACGACCCGGTTGTCGTTGTGAAGCATTAGCAGTAACAATTTAAGGAGCAACAGGTTCGACTTCTTTGAGGGACCGTTCAAAATCAACGAGTTTATCGAAGAGTTACGAGTAAGAGATCGGTTGTTCTCGTACCTTAAAGGCAGCAGTAATGAAGTTGTATTCCTTACCAAGTTGGGTGAGGATATGAATAAGAAGATCTTCTTCATGAATTGGACTTTAAACCAGTGCCAATTCATCCGCAATAGATCGCGTTTCATTCAAGAAAACCGCAACAGAGCGATTTCCCTTTGGGTTATTTGCAAGTTTTGATTTGAGGGAGATAATTCTGGATCGAGATTTGCTTGCAAAGCTGGATGTGAGACGATCTCATGCCTCTTTAGCAGTCAAAGCAACCGGAGCAGTCGGGTTGTTATTGAAGGTGATGTGATGATCTTTCAAAAACTTAGCAAGTTTTTGGCAGTCTCGTGTATCATGACCTTGAAAGTTACAGAAGTTGCAAAACTGATTGCTTCTATTACGAATATATGCACTGAATCCAGCTCATAATTAAATTAGATTAACTCAAATATTGTTGTAGTCAATGGTTGTTAATATGTTGCCATGTGGAAAAGTTTTGCGAGGTAAGTTTAGTAGGAAAGTGGGTTGCAGTGGTGATGGGAATTATGGTATGTGAGGTTGTCATGGTAACGGGTTAGAAGAAGATAAGACAAATAGAGGATGGCTATACTCTTTCGAGTAAGAAGGATCTGGATACCATATAAGAGTTTGAATGTGCACGCTTTGATGATTACCTTCAATATTATTCACCAATATATATAGCAGAGGTTTACAAGATATACAAGGAAGGTATACACGATTACAGGAGCAATTATAGGACTATACATGGCAACATATTAACAACCATTGACTACAACAATATTTGAGTTTATCTAATTTAATTATGAGCTGGATTCAGTGCATATATTCGTAATATGATATTCTGCCAGTTTTCTTTCATAAGAACTCCCTTCACCAAATAGACCTGTTGACAATAATGTATCAGTTCCTCATTATATTTTCTGTTTTCATAACTACAAATTATTCATATAATTAGTTTATTGACCCGTGAAACTCACAAGGACTTAAGAAACGTGACAGTGTTTTTATAAGAGATCGATTTGTTGTATTACGTAAATAAATTTTAAGTTATTTTCGTGAATATAAAATATTAATAATAACTTACGATACATACACATTATTACAACACTTCATGCGGCTAGGGATGGCACCCGTGGGTAATGAGCATGGGTACTTCTAACCCATCACCCACTCCCTCGATGTTTCCTTTACCCGTCACCTGCCCACCACCCGTCTGGAGGTATAATTTTTTACCCACGCCCATGCCCATGGGTACCTATTGCCCGTGGGTTTATGAAACGTAACATTTGCACATATGTCTCCGAATGTTTTGAAAATCAAATTTGATAAGAACGTGCATAAGTTACTATATATTGATAAATATGCGCACAATTAGTCAACTATCCACTAATTACATATAACTAATAACATTAATACATAAAGTATAAAATTGTACTTTTGTGACTCATGAATTTATTTCCTGAGACTAGTGGTTATTTGGGCATTAAAATTGCAAGACCAAGTATAAACGAACTTGGCTTGATAATTGAGACATTTAGTGTGTATATATATATATATATATATATATAGAGAGAGAGAGAGAGAGAGAGAGAGAGTAGGGATCCGGTGAGAATTAAAATGAGAAGAATAAGAAAGATTTCTAGTCACACGTTTTAAATAGGAGAGAGAATTTTAAGGGGAGATGCATCCATTTTTGTAGGTGCATCTAAAATGTGTGGTTGTAGTTTCTTCTTATCATTCTCATTTTAAGTTTTCTTCTTATTTGATCATAACTCTCTCTCTCTCTATATATATATATATATATATATATATATATATATATATATATATATATAGTAAAGATCCAGTGAGAAGTAAATTAAAATAAGAAGTGGTGAGAAGTGACTAAAACCACACATTTGAGATGCAACGACTTGCATTAGATGCATTTCTATTCATATAGATGCACCATTTTGAGTTTTGAAAGTTAATTTGATATGTAGATGGTGCAAATTGATTTTCATGATTTTGGCACATGCAGAGGAACAAAAAACAAGAGAAAAAATAAAATGCATCTAATATACGTAAATGCATCTAATTAAAAGCTAGAAAACACATTATGATGCTTTATAATGCATCTAAGATTATAGAGATGCATCTAATTTAAGTCGGTGCATCTCGGATATGCGATTATAGTTACTTCTGTACTTCATATTTTAAAAAAAACTTCTTATTGATCCTAACTATATATATATATATATATATATATATATATATATATATATATATATATATATATATATATGATACTTTCATGATTCATATTCTTATTATAGTCTTGGATCTCAAAAATGACGTATGTGACTATTAAATATATCTACTAATAACTTAACAAATATACAAGTAATATAATAAATGCTAGTTTAATCAAATAAGCGTCTTCACAAGTATTTTGAAAGGTATAACCGCGAGTATTTTTAAATAGGTGTGTCGGGTTTACCCACGATGGGTATATATTACCCGCCACCCACCCACCACCCGATGGTGGGTTCATTTTTTCACCCACGACCCACCCATGGTTAAAAAATGACGGGGTTACCCGCCCATCACGGTGTGGGTACCCGCGGGTTATGGGTTTTTTCTCGCTTGTTGCCATCCCTACATGCGGTCTTAAGAAACCGTTGACAAGGTTTATATAATATATCAATATCATGAAACAAAATTACATTTAGATCTATGAATAGTAACCGAATCAAAGTTTTAGATTTTTGAGAAACAATAAACCGAACCATCGTTTTTAGTTTCGGTGGGTTATTCTTCAGATTCCTTTTTTTGTTTGGTTTAAGTTTTTTCGGTTTTTATGCTCACCCATAACTTTTATACTAAAACAAAATATTTTTATATAAGGTTTATTGTATTGGATAATAAATTTATTTTCATAAAAGTCGTATACAAAATAAATATACACAAATTTTTAAAAGATATTTTAACATGACATATAGATAATATGTGATTTTTTAAACAATAAAACGAAACCGAACTTTTTGATTTTTTAAAAACAAATAACCGAACCATCGTTTTTTAGTTTCGGTAAGTTATTTTGGTTACGTTTTTCTTTTTCTTTTTTATGTTCGGTTTAGGTTTTCTCGGCTTTTATTCTAACCATTAACTTTATACTTAAAAAAACATTTTTTATATAATGTTATTTTTTTATGTTAGATTTACTTGAATTTTGGTTAGAGATCATTTTTTATACAACTTGGGTAACATTTGTTTTTATACAACTTGGGTAAAATATTATTTAGGGGCCTATTATCTATATACTTCAATAAACAGCATTTGAAAAAGACGCTAAATGCCCCTCTAAAAAAATAGTGAAATTTATGAGTGTCTAAATTGGTAATTTTATCCACAAAGCTTCTAAGAAAAGCGTCTTATTTTCCAGAATTTTTACAAACATAAGGGACCTAATATGTCATCTTCACTTAAATCTACCAATTATTTCGATAACCAGATCCAAATCATTCGACATGTTCATCATTTTACTCCAAATTAACAAAATCCTAATCCAATCTCGAGTATCAAGAATTGTGTGTTTGATGTTAACCCTATAATTATGGATATGATTTTTAAGGTAAGCCAATTTTGCGCTTCATGTTTATACAAACGATTCTCAAATACATATGCGTTTCATCCGTGTCTGATTTATGTTTTGGGTAAAACAATTATTTGTTTAACACGAATACTCAAACGATGATGTGTTTGATGTAACAGGTTAAACGATTCTTGGTTTGAATCTGTTGGTACTATGAAACTGGGTTTAATATTTACACCATAAATAACCCACACATCCACAATGAATTTTACCATGTATGGTATTGAAATATACGTTTAGGATTTGATTTTTAAGGTTACAAAATTGTGTGTCGATTATGTGTATGATCTATGTTTGATGTTTTAGGTTAAACGATTGGGCTTGATGTTTACACCATGAAAAACCCACACCTTCACCATCAATTTTAACAGGTTTGATCTTGGTTTATATTTTTGTAAAATATAAAAGTAAATGTTAATCTATTTATTTGAATGAAATTGATAATCTTAGATATAATAAAAGAATTACATCATTTTGGAATTTTCTATTAAATTAAATCTTATGAGAAAAAAATTGGACCAATCACAACGCTTGATTTTGTCACATATGCAAAATCATGCTATCTAATTGGTCAATAAAAATTCAAAATTAAATTAATTTGGTCAAAATTAAAAAAATTGGCGATGAAATTAATGGAGAAAAAAACAAATAAAAATATATGTGTCAAATGTGTGAAAACAAAAACTTAAAAAAGGAGGAGGTAATTAATAAAATATTAATGGTTTAATTTTAAATAAATTATATAGAGTTAAGTATAAATTTATAAGTTTAAAAGTTCTATTATAACTTTAAAAAATAAACAAATAACTCCTTAAACTTTATACCCCTAAACTTTTATATTTTAAAGAACAATAAATGTAAACAATTTCTTACTTCCAAACAAAGATTTAACATTATCTAATCACATCCCAAGTTTACTCGAAGACTTTTTGGTGGATTTTTCATTGTCGGCAACGAAATTATGTTGTACAACCAAATAGAAAAACACCAGCATATAAATTATCGTAAATAAAGAAAAAAAATGCTTTCTAGCTATTCATTTCGAAAGAATTGCATTTTCTTTTTTTGGTTTAATACGTATTAAAATTCTAACAATTGAATTTTTGAAAAAGACTTTATTTCATTGACATGTGTGTATGCCTATAAATCATATACAACAATCTTGGGCTAGTTTTATACCTTAAATATGTGTTGGTAATGGAAAAATGGGTAAAACTATTTTTACATTTGTATATGGATTTTTCATTGTAGGCCTGAAACTCATGTTGTGCAACCAAGTAGAAAAGCACCGAAACACATAAATTATCGTAAATAAAGAAAAGAGTTTTCTAGCTATTCATTGATGGATTTGGCAGAATTGCATTTTTTTGTTTAATACGCACTAAAATTTTAACATTAGAATTTCTTAAAAGGTCTTTATTCCATTGACATGTATGTATGCCTATAAATCATATACAACAAAATAGGGTCACTTCTATATCTTAAAAAAGTGTTGGTGACGGAAAAATTGGTAAAACTCTTTTTACATTTGTATATGTATTGAAGATATACAATAGGTAAATATTTGTTTGACCAAAACATATTGTATGCACAAAACATAATACTCATTTGAGTTCATTAGTTTTCTATACTCTATAAACATTGACGGTCCAGTGAACTTTAGATAACTCAACTTGATGCTTTTAAATTCGATTGCGAAGCTAAAATTTAACATATTTTAACACAAACTATGACCATGAATCCTAAGTATAGCTGACACACTCATGCAACTATAATCATAAAACATATGCAATATCATACCAAACAGTAAGAATATTGGTCTTTTAAAGTAAAGGTCAATGGTTCGAATATAACGAGGAGAAAATTAATCCCCTTGTGGCCTTGGAGGTTCACTTGAGCCGACTCCGGGCTACCTAAAAGGGTAGTTTCACTGGGATTAGTCGACTCACAATGTCAAGTCATAAAATAGGTAAATCAAAAGAAAAAAAATATTAATTATCCCCAAGCTCATATAATATATAAAAGATTTAATGAATATATTCTATTCATATAATTTTAATAATACTCTATAACATAACTAATAAAACAGAAAAAGATAAAAATTATACGTATATTTTAAAAAAACATAATGTCTAAGTCCTGTGTATATAATATATAAATATATATTATATATTATATAATATAATATATATATATAATATATATAATTTATAATATATATAAATATATATAATCAATATATATAAATGAGGGTTAATGTGAGAGATTTCTTAAAATTATTAAAATGAGAACCAATCTACACCGTTAGATCTATTAGTTGGTATTAAATGAGAATAATATTAAATAAGTGACATAATGATCGTTAAATAGAGCTTCAAGGGTATTTTAGTACATTTTTTTTCACCATCTATTAGTTCAATATTTCAAAAATAACGGACGCGTCGTGGTACAATATCTCAAAAATAACTGATACGTCGTGGTACAATATCTCAAAAATAACTGATGCTTCGTTGTACAATATCTCGAAAATAACTGATGCGTCATGGTATAATATTTCGAAAATAACTGATGCGTCGTGGTACAATATCTCAAAAATAACTGATGCGTCGTGGTACAATATCTTGAAAATAACTGATGCGTCGTGGTAAAATATCTCGAAAATAAAAGAGCATTTATGTTTAGTCAAAATAAAAAAATATAAAATACCTATAGTACCCTTTTGGTTATATTTTTAATTTTCACTTCTTGTATTAATTAAATTGCATTTAATTACCACTTGCTCTTATCCTATTGATTATTGAATGGTTCTTATATTTAAAACTTTAAGAAATCTCTCATTTGATCTCAATTATATATATATATATATATATATATATATATATATATATTAAAAACTTAAGGGATAATTCCCAAAATGCCCCCAAAACAAGTGACTTTGCCAAAATGCCCCAAAAATTTTTGGGTCATCCAAAATGCCCCATGCGACTTAAACGACCTATGCGATTATGCAACTTGTGAAAAAATGACCAAATACCACTATCCCCTAATGATTGGGTGTACTTTTTGAAGTACATGTGTAAAAGACTTTGTCAGTGTACTTTCTATGCGACTATGATGGCACCTTTTATGCGACTTGTACTTTTTTTAAATAACTAGACATTTTAAATTATGCAACGTAAACATATTTCTTATGCGACTTGTACTATATGAATAGTAAAAAATACAATTGATTAGACTTTTTAGTAAAAGTTTCTTATTTTTAAAGTTATGCAACTTTGTAAGTACCTTTATGCGATTTGTACCATATGAATAGTAAAAAAGTACATGTGATTAGACTTTTAATAAAAGTTTTTTATTTTTAAAGTTATGCAACCTTAAAAGTGTCTTTATGCGACTTGTACCATCTAAATAGTAAAAAGTACATTTGATTAGACCTTAAAATGTATGCGACTTGTACACATTTATGCGACTTGTATAATTTATTCAAAACATTAAACTCTTCAAAATTATTAGCCCATTGTTCTTGGTAACCCACAGTTACCAAAATTATCAAAATAAACTCATCAACTCTAAAATCAAACTGTTAACCTAACCCTAACCCTAACCAAAATCAAAAATCGTATTCTGTTCAAGTTCTTCGCTATCAAAATGTCAAATCCACCAGATATATTTGATGCTAAAGTGAGTTTAAGGTCAAAGATGCACTTATTGTCCACGATTAAAGGTAAGCTGCAAACCTTCAAAAATCACGAAATTATGTTTAGGAATAGTGTGTTTGGTCAGTGGTTAGATATCACAAGTAACCCAAATGATAACCACTTGTTAAATTATGTTCTTCAACACCAAGTGTTTGTCTCAAATCCAAGTAATGAGTGCCCGCCAATGGTTTTCAACATTGGTGATCACCAACTTTAATTTGGCCAGAATTAGTTTTGTTTAATTACAGGATTTAGATGTGGTGATGTATCTACAACATATAGTGAGAAAATCCCTTTTTGTGACAGGGTGTTTCCCAAAAAAAAAACATAAGAAAAAGAAGAATGTAAAGGGAAAAGAGCTTTGGGCATTAATTGTAATGAAAAATGGTTGGCTAAATTGGATGATTACGATGCTGGAAGAGTTTGTTTACTGTTTGTAGAGGAGTTTATATTTATAGGACGTGAAGAATTTTTAAACGCTCTTCTACATATATTGACCCTAGTTGAGGATTTATTTGCATGGGATGCATATCCATGGGGAGAATACATGTGGAAGTATTTTTATCAATGGACATTGAATGTGGTCCCAAAGCATGTTGAGATGCATATAAAGTTGAAGAATCAATCGGGCAAAAAGATGGCAACATACAATCTTAATGGTTTTGTTTGGGCCCTAAAGGTTAGTCTAAAATTTGTCAAAGGACATTTAAATTGTATGATTTGTTGTGTAATTGATACAATTTTAATCTTAGATATGGATTTTGGAAAGTTACCCTAACAGCATGTTATGGTGGTCCAAACAGCCTGACATCATTCCTCGTGGTCTTGCTTGGTCAAACTTTAAAAAGTTTGAAAAAACAGATTACCATTGTCTGTTTGGCCAGGTAATGTTTTCATTTTGTAATTTGAATGCATATAGTTGTTTCATAGTGTTGTATGCAAATGTTTGTTTGAAGTTTCCCTTTTATTAATCCTAATTGTATAATATTTAATTCCAATCCTTGAGCTTACACCAACAAATAAAGAGTTGAAGGAACCCTGGCTTATTCGTAGTCTTTCATATATTAGAGGAGAGGATGCATCTTTTATTCAAGCAGTTAGACCAGGTGAAAATGTAGACGAAGCACCCATTGTTTATGAACAATCTGTAGAAATAAATGATCATGACCCGGCTGCTACCACCAAGTCAAATAATTTATTAGATGATGTTGATTTACTTTTTAAAGAAGTGATGGATGTGAGACCAGATCTTGCTGGTAGGGTGGATGAGTTGAGCACAAAACTTGTTCAAAACATACCATCTAATGTTAGTCCCCAAGAAACCTAAGTTGGTAACGTATGTTCCCTTTCATAAACCTTGATGCACGTATATTATATATTTACAATTTCATAAATCTTTATAAATATCCTTTTTTTGCAAACATCAAGGGCAACTCAATTCGATGGTTCCATGAAACCGAATGATTCCAAAGGTGATCAAAGTACATGTTATAATCATCAGTCACAACAAGGTTCATTGCAACACTTACTTAATGCATTGGAACCTGAGCTGCCACCAGATGTTTCTTGCCTTCAACTCGATAATATGGATGAACCACATTTTGATGCTACAGTCAAAGTAAGTTTACTTAAACTGTACAATTCAAATTGGTGTTAAACTACAGGGAAATGATGTTCATTTAGCCTATACATAGCAATTGTATCTCACTACCTTTATACAGTTGCACTAAATACATTTTTTGTGTCAACTTGTATACTCGTTCCTTGTGATCACATTCAATTTTGTATAGGATAATGCTAAGATGGAACACACCATGGATGTTGATAATGAAGATGGGAAGTATTGTTTAGATGATATGTCAATTGGTTTTAAAGAAGATACTTCTAATGGGGAGATCAAGGTAACTCTATATCAACACGACCATAAACCACTGTGTAACAAAATGGATGTTGTGGTAGAAGAAAAGACACCAGTTACCGAAAGTAGCCCAGTTATCGAAACTAAAGTTGTTGACAGTACCTTGAAGGTAAAATAAATATGTTATTTTCAATCTTGTATTTTGTTTTACAAATATTTATGTACTTAATCCATTGTAACTAACATGATTGTATCCAATAATCTTGGCTTGTAGAATAAAAAGGTAAATCTTGATTAGTGTGTCGCAGATGTAATTGATACTGCAAACATGACTGTTGCCATTGAATCGCATAGTTTCGAATTGGTAAGTATTTTTCTTACCAACATTATGAATAAAATAAAAACTTGTATTCTTGACAATGTTATTATGTGTTTTGCAGCATCAAATTAAGAATATGTCTGAAGAAAACATTGTGAAAGTTAATGTTACACCATTGTTGAAAATTGGTTTTCGTGTTGTTGGAAGGAAGAGAAAACCTGATCTGGCTCTCTAATCACCGTATGAGCAGCAACAATCATCAACACCACCTCCTGGAAAAAGGCGAACTATTACAAGTCAACTTTTAGAATTAATAATTCTCTGATGAGCTTGAGGTTGATGTTGAAGAGCAAGAAAAATTGGAATTAATAGAGTACTCCGTTGAATCAATCTCACCTTTTTCAGAGGTATATTATGATGTATGTTTACGTTTGTCTCTGCCAAATAATTACTTACATAAATTTACCTTTATTAGGATCTAAGGCGACACAAAAATTGTAACCTTTACAAAGTAACCATGCCTTGTTATATTAAAACGTCGTTGAAGAAGAAAAAAGATGGCGAGCCTACCTAACTGTTCAAATTACTTTAGGATCCATATGGAATTTTTGTTGATGATCAATTCTGGTTAGCTTTTATGGGTTTGGAGGAAAAAAAGGGTGGTTGATCGACACTGTATGATCTCTATTTTTATACTTTATTTGATTATAAAAAAACATGTAGAAAACCAGTAACATCTTGATTTGTATTATTAACAGCGTGTTGAGCTTTGGGTGGAGTTGTTGTGGCGGTTTAGAACACCGGATGCAGATTAGGCAATAGCAGGCCCACATTTCTGTCCGGCCATACTTGGCGGTGGTATACCCATTTACATTGAAAATGCGAAAAGAGATCGTGTGCCATGGACTAATGTAAACAAGGTTAGTGAATCAAAACATACCCACCCAATGACAAACAAGCTTGGCATTAACAGTGTTTTTTAGGCTAAAGTTTATGTTATTTTTCAATATAGGTATATTTCCCTTTGAATGAACCCGAACTGCATTGGGCTCTTGCAAAGCTGCATATCTGTACAGGTGTAACAATCATTTATGATTCAATGACCCCACAAAAAAGAAACAAAGATGCCCCTATAGTTGAGAATAGAAAGTGGTGGTTAGATACGAGGGAAACAATGTCTAAACAGTTACCGTTGTTCTTGGATAAAATTAGAGTGTTAACGAGCAAAGGGTTATTAGTTAGGGAGTATAAGATCACATATCAGTTTGAAGAAAATTTCCCACATCAAGGTGCTGTATACGGAGACTGTGGAGTATGGGTATATATCTTGTTATACATATTGACTCATAAGCTTCCATTGGTTTTTGGTGACCCTCTTCAGGTAGCGCTTGCTTACCGTGAACGCATGCTTGCTTACTTTTAGAAATACAAGGTCAGTTTCCAGTTACCTGAGTGTGATATCATTTAAGTTTGTTGTTAACTTGGTTGTGTTATCCCATTACAATCCTAGGTTATGTTTATTAATTTATTAAGAACGTTTTGTATTGTATAATATTAATTATGTTAACCGAACAACCTTTTATTTCATTATGGAATTCACATTCACACAGAAACAAAATAATAAAAACATAACCATAAATATTTTTGTTGTTCCGTAACAATGTGAATTAGACTTTGAATCTTAAAAACGATCCATGTTCCTTAAACTTTGCTTCAAACTTCTATTCTTAACATAGAGGTTGTAAACTTGTAGTATTCCGAAAGGAGTTCGTCATCTAGAAAACCATAACAAGAGCATTTTGCATCTTTATCCTAAAAAAATGACATGAAGTAGCTAATATGCCATTTAGACAACAATAAACTGACTTAAACCTCATTTTACATTTATAAACTATAGGCCATCCCCTTTTCTAAGCTCATGTTCAACATCATGTTGGATCAGTTTTGGCCATCAATTTAAATATTCAAACAAATAGGTAGAGCGGATCCAACAGGAACCTTGAATATGAGGTTAGACAACGAATTAATGGTTAGTAATTATAAGTAACTTAAACCTCATTTTACATTTATAAACTATATGCCATCCACTTTTCTAAGCTCATGTTCAACATTCATGTTGGATTGGTTTTAGCCATTAATTTAAATATTCAAACCAATAGGTAGAGCTGATCCAACAGGAACCTTGAATATGAGGTTAGATAAGGAATTAATGGTTAAAAATTAATAGTGTTTATACAAGGCATATACTTACGTAAATCGTGCAACCTTTAAACCTTCTTCATGGATTTATTCTTGTCTATGTAACTTTTACTTTCAACGGATGAGGACGTTTGCAATTGCAATGTGTTTTAGTCACAATGTCTTCATCGTGGTAACGACTATAGTATCTTCTTGAAGATGAAGAAGACATACTTATATCTGTGAGCAAATAAATGAATGTATTGGATTATACATATATATATATATATATATATATATATATATATATATATATGATATAACTTATATTTTGTGAGCAACTGAATGAATTGGATTATATATAGAGGAAATAATAGTTGAGTGCATTGAACTCATCATATTTTATGAGAAACCAAATGGTGGTTGTTAAGTTGTTATTTATGATTGTGTACTTTCTTATACGACTCTTACCTGCCGAAATAAATTGCAAGTACATGAATGTATCCATATTTGAGTTGGTTGGGATGTTATTTATGATGTATTACTTTATTAATTGAGTAATGTGTTAAACTTAAAGTCATATCATTTTTATTTTAAAATGAGTAATGTGTTAAAAATTAAACATCGACTCGTGTTTGAGTCAACATCAAATGTTGAAAATGAGGTTGATGAGCTAGAAACTGGTGGGTGTGCACAAACAACTACTTTAAGGTTGATGCAAGGTGGTGCATCTATGAGGGGTGCATGTCTTAGAAATACTGGTGGTACTGAAGCTGTAAGTTGTGAATCTAGAAGTAACAGTAGTAACTGGCTTAGGACCATCAATGGGAAAATAGTTAGAATGAGAGGGAAATGAGATGGATCAAGAGCTTATATGTATCCTGGTGGAAGGAAACCTATAGGATTTGGTGTTTCTTGGGATCCAGTTGATGAGGAAGCTATGCTAGGAGTAAGTAATCTATATTTCCAGTTTATTTATTCTTATTTGGTTAATTGATTGATTCAATGTCTCGTTTGGTTTATTGATTAAGTTTATTAATTAACATATATTTCCAGAATGTTATGGGTATACCTGCACCAGCGTGGCCACTTGGAATCACACTAGAAGCTGTAGGATCCATGCTGAAAGACCAGAACATGTTGTGTTACAAGAAGAACTAGTATTGCAGGAACATTATCAAACGAGGATGACTGCTCAACGAATAAGCCAACAACAACAGCTACAACAACAATTCAATGAAGTAGCGCATCAGGAAGAAGAAGCATTCAATTAATATTCTGCCTTTTGAATTAGATAGATGTTATTATTGAATGTATTATGCTACTTAAGTTTATCACTATGACACTTTATGTTGCTTATTTTGAATTAATGGATGAAAATTTTGGTTATGTCTTGACATCTTATTCCTGTATGTGTTTCACTAATTGATGCCTTTACATCTTTTGTATTACCTAGAATCAACAAAACTTATACAACACAAACACATGTGTGCCTAGTAGTATTTGTTGGTTACATTGTTTATGTTGTATTCCCGTATTATAATATTTGCATGGTAAATTGTTATGTCATACCCCCAAATAGGGTCCCGTCAGAATAAGCGTCCGGGAGCGTGACGTTCATGAATATCTCAAGTACAAAGCATAAATAAAGACCTCTAAGGGTACATTTTGAAAATAAACACCGTTGCATTAAATTAAAATATTAATAAGTTTTACATCAATCGATTCAAATGATTTAAGAGCTAATATGCGGAAGCTTAAATGAGTTTCAACAATGGTATTTATGAACATAGGTAAATTCTTAAAAACCGGTCCAAGCAAAATACTTCACATAATTCAAGCAACGACATCCAAGCTAAGCACCTGAGAAAAACATGCTTAAAATGTCAACATAAAGTTGGTGAATTCCTAGGTTTAGTTCAAATATTATCAGTGTAGACCACAAGATTTCAAAACGTATGTGACAGTTATAGGAGATACAACTTCACATAAAAAGGCATTTACGTTGCACTAAGCTCATGACTTCTAAAAATAACGACTACCAATGCATCCCTTGTCTTGTACCTTACCAATCTCCTGAGAAAACATTGCTTAAAACGTCAATAATAATGTTGGTGAATTCATAGATTTGTAAAATATATAATGTAGGACCGCAAGATTTCCTCATGATAATGCAACAGATGCAAACATCATAAAATATGATTATGTTTCCCTAAGCTTATGACACTGAAGCTCGACATGTATGAATTGCAATATAAATTGCCAACATTGCCCGTGATGATGTTCTAACCCGCAACATCTTATGTCCGACATGGTATACGTTCGTTGTTCGGAAACCAGCACAGTGAGCATGACTCACCTGAACGGGGATGTCAATCCCAAATAGATCTATTTATATTATTCGCGCTCACAACAAGTAATTGACAGTTCATGATAATGGGCTCAGAGGGTTATCGCTACTTAGGCAAACACGTAATCGTAATGTAAAATGTCCACTTGCGTCCAATTGTAAAACATGCATATGTTTCTCACCCCAAAACTTGTAAATCATTCTAAATATAAAACGTAGGGCTATGAACTCACCTTGAGTGGATGAGTTAACAATGTAAATCAAATGCGTAAAAAATGCGTCACAAATACGCCCGAATGCAACCTAATTAATTATAGGCCGTATAAGTACTAAGCACTTAGATTAACTAATACCAAGGTTGTCAAAATCGCGATCCTGATCGTAGGATCGTACGATCCTACGATCCCACACACAAAAAACGATTAGGATCGTAACAAGATCGCAATTCAAGTAGGATCGTATCAGGATCGTAGGATCGTAGATAGGATCGTAGGATCGGATCGGATCGCGTAGGATCGTAGAATGGCCTTATTTTGGACTTTTGGTAATTTAGGCTAAGGTTAAAAAATTTCATCAAGACGGTTTCATATTTTTTTTCTATCCGTAATAGTTTAACGATTAAAACATGAAGTAGGTACACGCATGTAGTATCTTTTTTTATCTATATCATTCATTTATCGATTGAAACATGAATGGACTTTGTGCAAGTATGTATTACAATATATCTAATGTTCTATTACCATGGTACTTGAACATATAACTTTTTTCTTTTATCATCCATTTAGATTCATTTATCATATAAGAGGGAATTTCATATATACCTATTAAAATTTAAAAAATTAAATATTTCTCTAAAACACAAGTTATCAATGCATGATGTAAAATGCTATTAAAGAATGTTTGTGTAAAAAATGTAAATTTGAAGTGTTTTTAGGATATATGTAAATGCTCATCATATAAAATATTATATAAAAACATATTGAAATATAAAAAAATAACCTTATACAAAAATATATATGTTTTCATAGGATCTTACGATCCTGATCCGATCCTACGATTACGATCTTGCAAAGCCGAAAACGATCCTAAGTAAGATCCCAATCTTGACAACCTTGACTAATACCATATATAATTCTATATAGCTACATCACCATCTAATTGTATTTGTGAAATCATATTTATAAAGTAAAAACGTTTAAAAATATCTCTTTAGTAAAAAGGCGTAACTTTATCGTTTTAAGTCCGTTTCTTACGTTTCTTATGTCTACGCTTTCGTATTAAGACAAGTTATCAAGATATTACATTTTCATATTTTAAGTCCTCTGATGAACAATACTTTTTACTGTTCATATACTTTTATAAATTTAGTTATCGTAAACTCGTAAACGTCGTATTTTATTCGTTTTAACTCCGTTTTTAGTGATTCTTTCGAGCACGTCTTCGTAATTAAAAGTTCGATCTAATTAATGAAGTTTTCAAAATAAATATAATTGATGTGAACAGTAACTTTTATAAAATTATTTTTACAAAATTATTTATTATCGTAAACTTGCATAATTCATAACTCATTCGTTATTGATTCAAAAATTATAATTCTTAATGTTTTGGAATCCTAAAAATATGTACTATCTGAGAAAAATAACCATACGTTTATATTAGATGTGGTTTGTAATAAGTTTTTATAAAATTTCTTTTATAAACGCGTTTATTATCGTATATCTTGTAATTAGCGTATCTCCTTCGTTATAAATCGGTTTTTCGAGTTCTCCACATGCCTACGATCGTTGTAACTTGTAGTATTTTATAAAAATATAAAATAAATATGTTATTTTCGAATTTCAAACATACCACTTTGATATTTTTGCTAAAAATATGTTTAAACTTGTTTTTGTAACTTTTTAGTTAAGTACACTTGTTAAAAGTCCATTACAACACTTAACTCCACATGTCTTTCATAATTAGGGTCCTTAGTCTATAATTTGTCCAAATATTATCCAAAAATCACAAGATCCATAAGTCTACATACTTATTTGTTCATGAACTTTTATAAATACACTTTTTAGGTAACTAGTTTATATAAGCTTTTATACATAAACCACACTTGTACAATACTTATATATCCATTCTCACATGATATTAACATTCATATAACATACGTAAAAGTATACAATACCATGATCACAAGTAAAAATCCATTTTATATGTAAAAAGGTTTCTTAGATGGTGATTAACTATACAAACATCATTTATGCATAAAATCACAAATGTAAAGAGATTAAGGTTTTTAGGTAACCTTAGTATGATGTAAGATGATGAACAATATGATCTAAACCCTTGTTTAGCAAACAAATCTTAGCTTCCAAGACTTTGAAAACCTTAATTTTAATGGAAACCCTAATCTTGATCCTTGCTTGTTTAACCCTTTTAAACTCTAAACTAAACCTTCAAACCTTCTTGGTATATCTTAGATATGTTGTAGGAATACTTGAGTATGTTGTAAATGAAAGTGTATAAATTATTTAGGTGTTTTTGGTGTTGGCCGTGGGTTTGGGAGAGAAACAAAGAGAATGGGTGATGATTTCACTTAAAGAAATGAAGTGTATGTGCTTAGCCTTCTAGTGCAAGCCTTATATACATCCAAGACTAGTCAAGACCACTTGTAGAAAGTCTAGGGACAAGATGAGGAATTCAAGGAAGAAAAGAGTGAAGAACACTAGTCACGCCATTTTGTTTTAAAGGAGTTGTGAAGTTAACATGACTTTTACAAGATTTTTGAGAAATTTTTCTTTTATGTTACATCATATCCGGCCATTACACTATGCACATATAAGGTATTTATGAAATTTTTGAGTATTGGGTGTAATTGTGGGTATTTGTTGAAGCGTAGGTAAGTTTTGGTGGTTCCGGGTATGCCTAAATGTATGTTATCGCGAAACGTAAACACTTTAGGTAACCAATAAAAATAAAATATTCATAGTTAATAAATATACTCCAAATAATTATCTAACACTTGCTTGATGTAAACATTTAATTATTTGATGCCCGTTTACATTGAATGATCATTTTTAGTTTACGCGATTTAACTTACCACTTTCAAATTAAAAGCAAACGCGTACAAGTCTAGCTGCGGCGCTAAATGCGAGGCGAATTGAGATTGACGTTGTAAATGACCCTAAAACACGGGGTGTTATAACGATTTTCTAAACTCGCATTTATACACACTAGCTCTGACATTCTCTGACAACATGATTACTCACTCTTACGCCGGAGCTTAATCGTAGGGTCCGTCCCCACGATAAGGCTAACGGTTTCTCTTATTTGTGCAGGAAGTCGTCTTACTACTTGATTTAGTACAAGATCAAACCCATCAATAGTTTATTGGCTCGATCCAGTAAGTATCCCAAATACAACTCATACCCTATCACCCTTTTTGTACTAACAAGTTGGCGTCATCTGTGGGACCCGAATACAACCGCGTTTTCTAAAACACTCACCATGAGCACTAATGAGCAAACTCCCCTTAGCCAACCCGCGTTCGCCGTGTGGAATACGCTAGGAAAGGAGCAAATCTCGCAAGACATGGACAAGCCTCCTTCCGATGCAGCCTTGCGAGAATACTGCGACAAAAACTACCATCAGCTATTGCCAATCATAGCCGAAAAAGTACACCAAAATAAGGTACAACAAGAAAAGCTCAAGGCATTAAAAGCCCACCTTAATTTCAAAGAGGTTTCGCCGCAATCCGAGTCAGGAACACCAAGCGGAATGAGGGACCTTAAAAAGAGGATTGGATCCGGACATATCCGCAGTGTGTCCGAAAGTCCTAAGCCAAGGCACGGTCGACCCGAGTCACCAAGGAAGAGAGACCCAGAAAGAAAAACGATGTTCAAAAGATTGAAAAAGGGTGTATTCCACAGGCTTAGAGACAAGGGAAAGAATGTGTCCGCACATTCAGATGATTCAAGGCGTCAGTCGTACCATAGCAATCAGAGAGATACTAAGGGCTGTTACCAGAGCTCCCGCTCAAGAGGAACAGAGCCCGCTTCTGAGAAACATCATAATAAAATAGCATCCTCACACAAGACAGAAGCTTTATCAGAAAGCGAGGGTAGCGCAAGAGGACAATGGAAGTCAAGATCAAAGAAGCAAAGGTCAAGTATTGAAGATGACGATCTATCCCAACCATGGGTATGCGAGGAAACTGATCCGTTCACTCCCCGTATCCGTTATTTTGATCTCCCAAAAAGGACTTGCATGCCAAGTCACGTCAAAACATATGACGGAAGCGAGGATCCAGAAGATCACCTCAAGATCTTTTAGGCAGCGGCAAAAGTGGAACGTTGGTCAATGCCAACATGGTGCCACATGTTTAATTCCACACTTACCGAATCTGCCAGGGTATGGTTTAATGACCTCCCTCCTGAATCTGTGGATAGCTACGATGACTTAAAAGAGGCCTTCCTGGTAAATTTCCGTCAACAGAAAAAGTGCATCAAAGATCCTGTGAAAATCCACCATATCAAGCAGAGAGAAGGGGAATCTACCGAAGACTTCGTGCGTAGGTTCAAAGTTGAAAGTAGGGATGTGAAAAGGGCACCTAAAATCATGAGAATCTCTCATGATTCATGCATGGAATCACAAACCCCAAACTGATCAAACGTTTGCATGACAAAATCCCGAAGTCAGTAGATGAGATGATGAGTATTACCACGTCCTTCCTTAGGGGAGAGGTGGTAGCGGGTAACCAAGAACGAAAGAAGTCACTTCCGCCATGGAAACAGTAGGAGGCCGGACATAGGTAGAATTTTAAGAAATGAGGTTTTAAAAATCAACAAAGGTCAGAGCGGAGACAGGACAAGTTCACTCTTCTCTCAAAATCTCCAAAAGAAATTCTGGCCTTGGAAAAAGGAAAATTTAAAGCTCCACCTCCAATGATGACCACGGTCAAAAAAAGAAACAACAATAAATTTTGTGAGTTTCATGAAGAGGTGGGGCACAACACTGATGAGTGCATGCACCTGAAGAGGCAAATAGAAGAATTGCAGAAGAATGGGAAACTGTCGCATGTAATCAAAGAATTAAAGCAAAACAATAGGAAGGATCAACCAAAAGCAAACAAAAAAGGGAAAACATCCAGTAAGGATAAAGCCTTGGTGATCCTAATGGTCCAGCCGTGGAAAAGGGTAGCTAGACAAAGAATTACCGAAAGTTTTTCCCCCAACCTAGAAGTCTCATTCCCACATCTAGAAGAAGAAGGTACTGAATGACCAATGATCATTAAAGCAGAAATTAAGGGCTATTTCATACACCGAATGTATGTGGATGGCGGATCAGCTTTAGAAATACTATACGAGCATTGCTTTAATAGACTCTGCTTGGAAATAAAAAATCAGATGGTTCCAAACATTACCTCCTTAATAGGTTTCAGTGGCGAAATCATATGGCCATTAAGGAAACTGTCACTACTAGTGAAAATAGGAGATGAAGAACATTTAACCTCGGCTTGGATAAACTTTGTGGTGGTAAGATCATCATCTCTGTACAATGGAATCATCGAAAGATTGGGAGTCAGAAAAATACAAGCAGTTCTGTCAACAGCTCACAGAATGATAAAGTTTCCTATAGCAGGAGGATTGCTCACACTAAAAAGTAGCAAGATCATTCCAATTGAGTGTGTAGCGGTCTCAGGACCAGAGGAACAATCTCCAGCCGCCCATCAAGCCATAGAAGAAAGAATTAAAGTAGCGATAAATCCAGATTACCCAGAACAAACAATAATGATTGGGTCTACTCTTACAAAGGAAGGACGAAACACGCTATGTGACTTACTCTAACATAACCTAGATGTGTTCGCTTAGAAGCTTGGGGACATGAGCGGCGTTCCAAGATCATTCCATAGCAGGAGGAGTGCTCCTATAGCAGGAGGAGTGTAACACCCCCAAAAATCGGGACAACGCAGCGGAATGGTAAGGTTGGGGTGCTACTTCAGGGCACAAAACACAAGTCACGGAAAACGACCTTAAAATGGACGTTTTAAATAAAATCACATTCTATTTAATAAAAGATCAGAGTTGCAACAGGTTTCATTTATAATGTATTAGAAACATTTTTAAAACGTTTATCGAATGGTACTCAAAGTGTAGAGCCTTTAAAAATATATATATCCGCGCGACTCGAATGCTCCCAATGCTCCACTAGCAAAATAGTAACCTGAAAATACATGCTAAAACGTCAACAATAATGTTGGTGAATTCATAGGTTTAAGTAAAAAGCGGTATTGAAATAATTTAAGAAATATTTCAGAAGAAAATTAGCGTTTCGGCATTTCAAAGTGTTATTTCCAAAATCCAAGTAGTGATTCAATAAACCAGGAAGTATTTAAAAGTGGACCACAAGATCGAAGTAATGGTGGACTAAGTACGTATTCCGAAGTCCAAAACAAGTAATGTAGACAAGAGAAACACATTCATCAAGTCTAAGTATATATTATTGCACTAAGATCATGACATCGAAGCCGTATTCGTAATTATAAGGGAATTGCACCCAAGTTCGTAATTATAACGGATTTGCACCAGTAATCGTATTTGCACCAGTAATCGTAATTATAATGGATTTGCACCAGTAATCGTATTTGCACCAGTAATCTATACTAACACCAGCGCCACTTATAATAGCAATTTTAACGTTCAAGATAATAGGGACTTCACGGCAATAAGATAACTTAGCATTAATAACAGCAGTAATCTGGATAGCATACACTTTGGAAAAACACTTGTATGCCGTAGTAAAACCTATCATGTCTAAAATTCATGTTTCAAATATAGGGGTATTCACTATCTCAAATCATGTAGTAAAACCAATCAAGCTTTAGGTAGAAGTCATATATCATGTAACGCTTATGTAGTAGAAATTATAAGTTCTCATTAGTAAAACGAGCATGTATTCCCCTCGCGGGTTTATAAAACATTAAAAGATTGAAATGCGAGACTATGAACTCACAAAGTATTGAAAGGTAATTGTACTGTAGTAAAATATACAAGTTTGTAAAAGAGCATGGTATTTACTCCCCCAAAACCAGTTTAACACAAGTTAAAAAATAGGGGCTAAGAAACTCACACTCAGACAAAACGGTGAATCGGTAATCAACTAGGAGAATAAAGGAAACCGAACGACTCTAACCGGACCTAATTATAAGACGCGCTTAAGAACAGAATTTAAATCACGAACGTGTAATATATCGTTATAATTAGAACTAGACATCCAAATGTGTTTGTGGCTTTACTTTATTTAACAAAAACGTTTCTTAACGAACTCATTAGTTTATATAAACTTTACGCCAATCTTACAAAAGTTCCATTTTCAGAAAGTTACTATTTTATAAAAGTTTCTGTTTTCAGAGTCCCGACACCCTGAAATTAACTTGCCTAAAAATATAGTTGTATAAGTCCCATTCACAGCTACTAGACGCATCGAAGGCATAATAAACGTTCAAAGTTACCTTCTTTTTTCGTAAAAGTGACTCACGTTTATTACAAAACTTTCTATTTTTAAAACATCAAACACCTTTTTCCGAAAATTATGTCCCCATAGACAATTTCTAATTCTTTCTATTTAATACATAATTGGTCCCGCTAATATTGTTTCGCCAAGGTTTTTAACGCTCAAACAACCCTGAAAGTGTCCGAAACACCCCCGTTTTAGAAATCCAAACACAACACTTTTTAGTGTATTTCACAAAAATCCTAGTTTTTCCCGATTGTGGTAATATAATCTCTCATTTTTGACTTTTTTAAGCTAAACGGTTCGCGACTTTAAAGTAAAATCTCATTCCGGACAACTTTCGTGTTTTATACTTGAGCCGATTCGGAGCCGAAGGGCTCCGAATCGCCCGATTTTCTGCTTATCTTGTATTTCTATTGTTGCCAGAAAAATGTTTCGAGTTTCATTTGTCAAATCTAGATCATTTAAGTTTGATTTCATAACGTTCTATATATCGAAACGACCGGGGAATCATATACTACCATATTCTTAGCCTTTTAACACTTAAGGACATTTTTTTATCATCCCGTATCCCACTTTTCATTTTCGGACAGATTGCATATTTTATCAAATCACTATTCAAACAAATCCAAACTTCACCATAGTGCCTAAATCTAATCCGAATCCTCATCAATACTAATCTATCATCAAATCCACACTTACAACATTCAAACTCATCCTCATCATTGTTGCAACACGCAAATCAACTCATCCCTTCCCCGCCTAAATCAACAATATTATTTAAAGAAAATATAAAAACTTCATTAACGTTTGGCACTTAATTCCATTTCTTTTTGAAAAACACACAACAAACACTATGGATTTAAAACCAAAATATAAGAAAATCAAGGGAATCAAAAAGAGGTTTGGAATAAGCATACAAATGATGATTAAATAAACTAGAAATCAATAAATCTTGAAAAGGAGGGGGAGGAAAAACCGCGAGTGGAGGGGCGAGTGGTGTAGATGGTCGGGTAGATCGGGAGAAGAGGAAACTTTTTGAAGCTCACCGGAAAACTCCGCCGGAAAACTTTTCCGGCGGCGGCGCCATGGTGGCCGGCGGCGGCAGGGTGGCCGGCGGTGGGCTGCCGGAAAAAGGGAGGGGAAAGAGTGAAATGGTGTGAGTGTGTGTTTTTAAGATGTATGAAATGAAAAAGATAAATAATTTTTCTATTTATAATTAAAAAGTTATAAGTAATGACGAAGTTAACAAATTATATGAGGTAAAATGTGAACTTTGTTCATATACATTTTGATAAAAAAGTGGTTCGGAGACTCATTTGAGAGACTTAACGATAAAATCAAATCGCTCGAAACTTTGCTGCCATTGATTTCCAAATCATTTTTCTGATAAAAGATGATATTCGCTTGATAATGTTTCATAATTATTTTATAACATTTTAATAAATATCGTGTTATTCATTTTTTTTTTGTTTTGGTGAACCGAGTTTTCGCCTCGTCCGAAAATACAAAGGCTTTAAGCTCGAGTATCGCGTATCAACAACGCTTTTAATTAATAGTTAAGTATGTTTATTAAATAATATTATTTAATAAAAACTGATAATTAAATATAATTTAATTATTTTTGTGTTTCTAAAATCTTGCGAGGGCATTTCAGTCACCTTCTGACTGTTTCTGGGTCTCGGTCAAAACTAAAAAGTTGTCAGGAATGTCGTTTTATATCAAATTGCTTTAGAGTCCGAATAATGAAAACGTGATCTAGTGGGTTGTTTTGATAAGTCAGCTTAAAAATAAATTTATAAACGACAAACACGTAATAATAAATGTAATTTATTACTTAAATGTGTTGTCCGAACATTTGAACATTGTTACTATTAACCACACTAGTTAACTTTTGGAACCTTTGAGTTATAATTATTTACTCCCCTCCAAATAATTAACCATTAGAATACAACAAACATCTTATAATACACTTTCATCTCACCAACAGTCTTTTTAGAAACCCTTAGATTTTTTCCCATTTACTCTCCCCCCTCAAAACAGCGACCCGTATATCTATTGAAAGAGCTGTAGTCCGTTGATTGAAGAGGAAAATATCAGGCGAACAGCTCTTACCCTCACCTTGTTGAGAGGACAGCTCCAATAAAGCAGTATATAAATTAATCCATGCCCCCCCATACATCAAACCGGGATGCAATATGAAGTAATTGCAAGCCTTTTAGTAATCTCCAAATGACTTATAAAATATTTCCTAATTATTTATTAACTTATTATGAAATAAATTTTAGATATAATATTTATTTTGAAAATTATTTTTAGAACTATATACAAAGGATACACGAAGGCATTTGGTTTACTCATCCTCGTCCTTCTTGAATGACGATTTTGAGAGTTTCATGGTCCAAATCTTCATTCCTAGGCTTGGAAGAAAGAAATTCTAACCGTCTCTGTAATGCTTTGGTGAGGATGTCTCAAGTTGATAATATCGATTCCACGATAGAGTTCAACCACTCTATTTATCCACTTGCTCTCGATATATGGAGCCGTATGTCAATGTGTTTAGAGCGAGGTGCTTGGGACGTTTGTTACAGCAAAGACAATAGCACTTTTGTTTATCACAGTACAGAGAATTTTCTTGATCAAATCCGTGAGTACCATTGAGCTGGGATCGCAATCCCAAGATTTAGAATCACAGCACTTCCAAGACATGGCGATGTGAGTTCATCCACTGTAGCTTGATATTGCCCGGCTTCGTTGCTTCTTTGATGAACCAACTAACAATCTATCTCCAAGAACTAAGCAAAGCACTCCCTTACTACTCCTTCTTGAATTCTTGACATCCCGCAAGATCCGCATCTGCAAAAGCTGTTGATGTGACATGTGTAGTCTTTCGGAAATACCAAAGAACCATGTTAATGGTTCCTATTCAAGTACCGAAAGACACGATAGATAGCTTCAAAGTGCATTTTTGGTATGCTTACCTGAATATCTAGCACACAATGCAAACCGGCTAATACAAGGTCGGTTCCACTGGCAGTAAGGTACATAAGGGAGCCAACCATTCTCTTGATCGAGTTTGTTCAAACTGGAATCCCCAAGAATCCTCTTCCAGTTTCAATCTATCTACATTGGTGGTAATCGACAGGGTCATAGAGACCCTTCCATATTTCTTTAAGGTTTCGAGAGCATATTTTGCTTGGTATAATAAAGAATTGCCTCCCCGGACTTTGGAGAAAATTGAAGTCCTAAAAAAAACGACATTTGTCCCATCATCGACATTCTAAATTTGGTAGCTCATCTCTTATGAAAATGTGTTACACGCATTAAGATCTGATGAGGCAAAAAATGAGTCATCTACGTATATTATGAACAAGTAAATATGTTTGCCTGATTGCGTGTGAATAGCTGTTGGATCCACCCACGCGCCCTTGAAGAAATTGTGGCGCCAATAGGAACTTTGAGAGTGTTCATACCACGCCCTTGGTGCCATGCGTTAGACCATTAAGAGCCTTCTTCAGACGAAAACGTGTGTAGGATTATCCCTGGTCTTCAATTCTCAGCTGACTGACAAAGACTTCTCTTAAAGATCACCATTCATAAAAGAAAAAAAGCAGTTTTGACATCCATCTGGTAAATGAACATATTCTTGTTGCAGCATTGGCAAATAATATTCTGATGGGACTCTATTCCGGCAACTGAGCAAACGATTCTTCAAAGTCATACTTCCTCCTGCGATATCCCTTACAACTAACCAAGCTTTGTTTTTTAGTACATCACCATATTCATCAGGCTCACTTTGTAGATCTACTTGAGAGCGATAACCATAACATAGATGCCGAGGTACTAAATCCTACTTCAAGTCGATCAAATCGTGAATTTCATCAGCATGGCTTGTAAACCAGCAGTCTTCTATCACGCATTATGAAATTCATTGTTTCGACTTTGGACCGTTCAGTATTGGAAACACACCACAAAGCATCGGATGCTATCTGTTTCTGGTAGATTACAGGAACGAAGGGATTGCAACTATTTATCCAAAGGATGATCGTTTGGTCAATCTTCTGAATGATCTGGTGGGTAATTAACAATGGTTAGGTTCCTGCTGAATTAACATTTTTCCAGATGATGATTGTGCCGAACCTACTGATCTCCAGTTTACAAGGTTTATATGGAAGGAGAAGAACATCGTGATTGATTGGGTGTCTTTCGTGAGTGGGTTCTTTCTGCAATTTCTTGATGTTGGACTGGATGATTTATAACGATGTGACGATGAAGCACTTGTCGGACTGTGCATTTGAGCAATTCGTTGTAGACAACAAAGATGTACCTGTTGGAACAACGTGAGCGAAATTTCATTATAAAAGGGTACCTGTATCATTGACTCAATATTGTTCAAGGTTTCAATACAAACATTGGTTGAAAGGAACATTCCGCTCTTTTATCGTTGGAGCGAGGCCCTTATTTAAGTTGTTCCAGGGGTCATAGATTATTCTGAGTTGTCCATAGGGAGTCCATGATTTGAGTTTATGTCCCAGGGTTCTTAATCTCTGCGGAAGAATCTGACTGGTTTTGTTTGAGGCCAACATGTAATTGCTTAAGAAAAGTTGAGACAAACTCTGAGTTTCACCTTTGACCTCAATAACTTTAACCCCATGTTAATCTTGAATGTCATCCACGATTGACTACGATTGTATTTTCTTTCCCTTTAATACTCTGGACTCTCATTTGGACCCCACAATCCATGGAATGTATGAAGAACTTCCCATATTTGTATTTCAGATTTTGGCCGAGGGAGAAGCTTCTTGCCATTTTCCAAGTTGACAGTGGCATGCTCAAAGAAGATCCATTTTCATTCAAAACTTTCAATCTAGAATAAAGATCTCTAACCATATCTTTTCGAGCAAGATCATTTATCGTGCCTAAGATTAAATTGGTATAAACTACATGCCACAACCAAGTATATTGACTTGTAAGCTTTGACATCAAGCATATCGAAGAAGACTTCATCATTTCATAAATCGATATCGTGTACAAATTGGAGCCATCCACGAACCCCTTAACAAAACCTTTAAGATATCTGTACCCTGTAAATATTTTCCCCACGAACAAAAGCAAGTATCTTAACTGAAGGCAACTTCAAGATCATAATCACAAAATTGCCCAACAGAGAATAGAATGTGTCCAAGTTCCTCCACGTTAGTAAACTCTTGAGATCACACAGTACAACCCAAAAACATAATCTCCCCATAACCCCTATTAGCTCCAAGAATCAGTCCCAAATCGACTGACACCGATGAACTTTTCCACAAAAATTCATGAGCTCTTGAACGATTCCCGTCATAATGTTTGAACAGCCTGAGTCCATATACCAAACAAGAGAACCTGTACGACCTGCATTTGAAAACAGTCGAGTTTGAAATTTGGAATTTTCCAGGTTCCCCAAATTTTGTTGGGGACCAGTTTGTTAGCATATAAGTAGAACATTTCCACAGAAATCTTAGTTAAATGGCACATTTCGCCTCAAGGCAAATTTCTTTCCTGTGGGTCCTCCAGTGATAACCACAAACAGTTTTCCTAAGGCGAGTTTTTCTTTTCCAGTGGTCTCCATTGATAACCAATAACGGTAAATAGTTTTCCTCGTTGCTTACCCACCCGCTTGGTCTTGCACAAACTGTTATCAACATCCCTGCCTTTGGTTTCCATCTGCTTCCCTTTATTCAAAGGACGATTTTTTTTTAACAGTGGAGGTAGCATTCACAGAATTCAAGATATTAACAAACACATAACGTTTCATGACTTGCAGATCTTAAACATTGTTACAGTTTTGCACACAGATTCCAGAATTCGAATAAATATACAACACGCTTAGAGCTAAAGCTAGAATCAACACCGAATTCACTTTGTCCAATACTAGACTATCTTTGTCCTAAAGAGTGTACTTCTACTTCCTTCTTATTCTCCTTCTTAGCAGGCAGGATCCTATTTTTCTTTGTATTGCTTCTATGGACTTGATCCCTTGCTTCACATGGAATCGTTACCCTACAGGTTTTAGAGGAAATCACAGGGATATTAGTCTGTTGAACTTTCTGGTGCACTTTTTTTTTCGTGTTTCGTGTGTTGCTAGAGGAAGTTCCTGTTTATAACTAAAAGTAACTTGCTTTTCCTAGTAATCCCAGGTAGTAAGGGAAGCTTGTTATGTCTTTCATTTGAACTTTTTTTGGCAAGTGCCAATCTACATATTCTAACAATTTCCCTGAGATAGCTTAGTGTAATTTGGCAAGCAAAAGTTAAGAGTATAACAGTGGTTTTAACTACTCTAGCTTCCTCTACTACTCCCTAACTGTTCTACACTCTCCTTAAGATGGCGAATAGTTTTAAATGAGCACTCCTATTTGTTCTTAAGGGGATTAGGAATGGGTTTAACGTCAATGGCAACATCCCGAGCAAGAACTTTTGGTTTGACATAGACCCTATGAAACAATACCGCTTTGCTCCCGCAATGTGAGCTTTTAAGACTCTCATTTCATCTAACATGGGTAGATGTCTTTTCAAACTTGTGTGAGCACGCGTATCTTAATTGAGTCATAACTATTCCTTGTAATGTGTTTGACCTTTTCTAGTCAACTCTAACGCAATCAATTTGTTCAATAAGAGCAAGGACATCTCTTTAGCATTATAAGGCTCACTAACTTCTGTCAATCACATTAGCGACTAGATCTTTCATAGTGTCTAATCACTTTTGACTGTTCCTTGAATCTGATGTCAAGATTCTTGATCTTAAAGAATGAGGTTTAAAATCAGGAGCTTCCTGCACTAGTTGTGTGATTTGTTATTATCAAAACTTTTCTTGAAGATGTTGATCTTTAATTGTAAAGTAGCATTCTCTTTCAAGTTTTTAAATATGATTTGACTCATCAAGAACTTTAGACATGTCAGCTTTCAAATCTAGACACCTTATTTTTCCCACATCAAACAACAGTTGAGTCGACAAAACAATTAACAATCAATGCACATTTTCAATGATACGTTTTTCTTTTCAATTTCAGCACATTTGCTTTCTACAAGTATCTTGTCCACTTCGTTATTTCATCTTTTTGATTACAAATTTTCTATTCTTCATATCCTTTTAACTTCTTATAAAGAGGGCTGTTTTGAACTCGCTGAACAAAGTGTTTTCTTTTAAGAGTTTTGAAAAATATAGAATACTTCACTGAGGTAACATCATATTTGTTTTGCCAAAACCTCTTCCCCCTCTGTAATAATACCTGTTTGGGTGATTCTAGTTTTTGCAATTTTTTGTGCAAATTTCCGTAAAAAAGTTGTGGAGTACATAAAGATTAAACTTCACCTGACTTTTAGTTGGCTAGAATTCTGGGGACAAGCTTGACAGGAGTATTTGGGTTGGATACACACGTCAATGCAGAAATTGGTTTTTGGAGCTAATGTCTCAGCCTTATATCCTGTTGTTGTTATCTATGGACCAAAATACTGTTCTGGTGTCAGATTTCTTTTTTGGGGAGAAAGGTTTGGCAAGAAAGTTTTCTTTCAGTAATCGGGAGAGGGGGCAATCGAACTTTGTTTTCCATACATAAGAGGGCTTTCATTTTCAACAGCATTCTCATCCTAGTTATCTCAGCTAACACAAGCGAATCCTCTGAGTCAAGTATGACAGTGGGTGTTATGATTGTGTATTGACAATACAAGACCATTATACAGACCAGACTGAGCTTGTTTGCACGAGCGAGACATCAGGGATTTTTGTAGCCTATTGGCTACCCAGTCTTGTTCTTTTTCATCATAAAAATGATTTTGTTTACCAACAACATGTGAACTGTTTGAACAGACTCTGAGATGATCTGTATGTGTATAATCTATCTTCAATCTTATCTTTTAGCTTCTTTATGTCCAAAAATTCTTCAAGGAATTTGTCTTCCTTTTGTTTAAAATCCTTTTTCAAGAGTGTTACTTCTTCTGTCTTTGACTTATAATGGTACAACCAGTAGACTAAGGATATTTGTGCTAATGAGAGTTCCAATTGTTAAACGACGTCCATTCTATTTCGTCTGAGAAAATTATTCTCATTTTGTTCATGTCAATGTTTTCGAACTCTATCCGTTAATTCAAAACTTTGCCCGTTTTTCATACTAGATCGCCCAACATTCCTTATATCTCGCATTTTCAGAGGTCACTGAGTCATTGACTACCATGTCTGGCTTATTTGCTAATCTACTTTGTACACCCTATTTCATGAGAGCATGTTCAATCGAGAATTGACAGATCAATAGATCATATGAATGTGCACAATGTTCGTACAAAGATACATCTCTTTGAACAACATGATCTTCGTTGTCTTCCATATAACTGATCATACGGAATAGTATTACTATTACTCGTATAGTCAGCATCGGAGTCAACAACGTAGTTGTGTTGTTCATCGGTTTGCATCTCGATGTAACTTCAAGAACTCATCAAAATGATTTACAAAGTATAATGATCATGTACCTCAAAGGAGTATTTGAGTCATATGAGTCCCCGACTTTCACGAAGATTAGATCTTCCGATGTGAGATTTGTCATGAACAAGGTCCCTGTGTGAGTGGTGACGCCTCGTCAACATCAAAGTCGAATGCATCACATCATCAGCTCAAATACATGTGTCCACATTGAGTGCCAAATCATTCTCGGGTGAATCATCCACATTATCATCAACGTTGGTAACCTGTTCTCCTGCAAGAAACAACGACTGTTCTTCATCCAGTACTGCACCACTCTCCTGGGCTTGCATTAGTAGCATCTTGTCCTTGAAGTAGTCTGAATCTTGAAGTCGCTTTGGCCTTGGACATTCTCGTGCTATGTGCCCTAGTCCGTTACAGTTGTAGCACTTGATGGGTTTCGCTTGACCAGGATTAATAATGCCTCCTCTGTTCTGACCTCCTACATTCCCAGCTACACCATTTCCTCTTGCATTGTTTCTCTGAAATGGTCTTCCTTGATTATTCGCATTGTATCTTCCACGGACATCTTGAACCACAACTTTCCCGTCTTGAACCATAGTTTGTCTTGCATTAGACTACAGCTCTAAGTTGATTGTTTGTTTGAGGAAGATGTGATTTGTACGATTGAGTGAGGAGGGCAAGTGAGTTGGATAAACTTTCAATCAAGTTTTCTGTTGAAGAACTTCCTGAGTTCATTTGAAAGTTGTCAGAAGGATATGGTTCTGTTGAGGATTGAGGAGACTTGGATGATTGGTTGGATACTTGCCCTGAAACATGAGGCTTCTGACACTAGTGCCAAAGGATCATTATTTGGTTGACTGAACCTTTCCATCATAATTCTGTTCTCATTAGCATGCACCTCATGTTGCTTTAAGTAGGCATACAGCTGATCAAAGTTTGACTCTTTCAAACCTCTGTTAAGTTTGACTTCAGTTATGAATCTACTCCACTCAGGCAACATGTTGTTCACAAACTTTGAGTTAAGCTGCATCTGGCATGTCAATCTGATGTTTCTCTTGTCATTTAATGAGCTTCGTAAACCTAACGTAGTATCCTTGAATGGTTTCTCCTTTGTTTTGAAGGAAGTGTTCAAATTCATCGTATAGCTGTGATTCCCTGTTCATCCTTTGTTAACTCAAAACCTTCCAGAATCATCTTCATGTTTTCCCAAATGTCTTTGGCGTCAGTATAGTGGTTGATGAGTGAGTAGATGTCTTTTGGTAAACCTTGAAGTAGGATATTTGTTGCACGAATGTCAGCTTTATACCTTTCCTTTTCTTCAGCTGAAAGGTCGTTAAGGACTCTAGGACGTACTGGACCTTGTTGAACTACACCCTCAGTTCCTGCAACAATAATATCTGAGACCGTTCCCATATGAAATGGACCTTCATTATATTCTCCCCATTATCCTTTCCCAGACAGTACAGACGTATACATTGTTGCCAAGATTCAAAGTCTGTTCTATCAAGCATTGGTGGACGTGTATCAGAACCGGCACACTGGATATCTTCTGACATACTAGACATCTTGTTTTATTATGATATGATATGTTTTGATCGATCAATGATTAGTGAGTATACGTTAAAAGTGGTGAGGTTAACATATTTGGTTTTTGTTATAGTGATATAAAGTCCCAAGTTTGAATAAGTTCCAAAGTGCTCAAACAGTTGCTCAACTCGCCGCCAGATTAGCAACTCGCCTCGATGAAGTAAAAGCAACCCGCCGCTGGTTTAGTGAGGCAAACCGCCGTTTGCAATTTCAAGCAACTCGCCGCCTATTGTTCAAACCGTCGTAGCTTCTTTTAGATATTTGCTATTAAAATATTCAAACCGCTGTCAACCTGTTCAAACCGCTGCCTATTACAATAAAGCAAACCGCCATGTGAATAACTCGCCGCGATGTTAAGCAACTCGCCGTCAAAGCAACCCGCCGTGTGTCAGACAGTTGGTCACCTACTAAATAAAATATTCTATTTAAGCAAACCGCCATGAAGAATTTTTGGCAAACCTCCACAAAGAACAACGACTTTTATTACACAAAAACACTTATAAATCACCCTTTTGAACGATTTTGCTTGATTTCTTTTGCACAACACAGTACCACAAGGCAATAGCAACTAGAAACACCCAAACTTTAACATTACAAACATCAAAATCTGGGGAAATTAAAAAACGAGCTAAGAACCTTCTATAGTGCACTTTTCGATCTAAAACAAGCAAGAAATCGCACATACACACGATCTAATCATCCCATGTGCTCTGATACCAATTGTGGTATATCATATATCATAACACGGGGTCGATTCTTGGACTTGGCTAGTTTCTAGAGAGAGAAACACATAGAGAGATATTTCTAGAGAGAGAAATGTATGTGTAAAAGGAAAATGAATAATGACTAGCTTACCTCTTCCAAAGTTGGAAGAGGCTTATATAGTTCTTAAAATATACCGGGTATTAGTACCCGGCTTAATACCGAAAATCATACTATTAACTATAAAACTACGAGCTATAATAAACAGTAAAATACACGGGGTGACCGAGTCTTTTTCTAATATCTAACACTATTTAATTACTCTCATTTGCAGATATGGTTTCCAACCAGTTTATGCAAGACCACTTTCGCATGCCTTCGTTGGTTGTTTACGATTCTCTAGAGCTTCTTGAGTCCTCTTCAAGGTCTTTCCACTAAAAAAGAATGCCATTAGATGACCCTATGACCTCTCAAGTGATCCCTAAAGCTACATCAAAGAAGGTTACAGTAAGTGTTGGAATGGAGCATAGAAAGGCAGTTGTAGTCATCGTCATAAGGGACACTGCCTCACAACTTGAAATGCACGAAACCCAATTCTATCTAACTCGGCTCGTCGACTAACAGTTGTGAGTATTATTTGGTTGATTGGAAATTTTTTATCAAGGACGGTTCAAAATGCATTTCTTTTTTTAAATGTGTGTATGATGAGATAAAAATACTAGTGTAAAACATAAGGATGCACACCAGGTGTTTGTTAAAATGACAAACAAACGAATTGGAATCAGTAATAATGAATGAAACCCAATCTCAATTAAATTGACCTTTTGATACGATGAGATAAATTGTGAGTTTTTTTACAAGGCGTCGTCGGGTGGAAGTTGTGCAGAATCAGCATCTCCTCCTCCTCCTCAGTCTTCTTCTTATCTTTTGAATTATTTAACAACGCAAACACATTATTATTATTATGTTGGATTGGATACATGAATCAAGTCAAGTATGGGGGGTTTATATAACTCACTCACTTGTGATCGGAAATGAAATTAAATGTTGGAAAGTGATGTCATTGGAATTACTTACATATAATTCCAATCACTCCATTGCCTGCTTCACTTGCTTCCAATTTCTTATTCAAAATCATTTCTCACTACTATTATATTTTCAATAATATCTTTTTTCTCTGGATATTTATTTTCCAAACTATAGCTAAAAAGTTTCAAATTTTATAAAAGCAGATAGTTTGAGTAAATTGCAAAAATGGTCCTTGTGGTTTGGCCAAATTGCAGATTTGGTCTGTCGAATTTCGAAATTGCAAAAACAGTCCGTATTTTAAAGGTTTGGTTTCACTTTTGGTCCTTGGTCGAACTAAAATAACTAAAATACCCCTATGTTTTTTTACAGAAACCGACCGTTAAGAGGGGTATTTTAGTCATTTTAGTTTCGAACCAAAGGACCAAAGTGGAACCAACCTCAAATACGAACTGTTTTTGCAATTTCGAAATTCGGACGGACCAAACAGCAATTGGCAAACCACAAGGACCATCTTTTGCAGCATATGTATATGCGTGCATTGATCAGTTAGAGATCTCATGAGCTTAGTTCTTACGTATAACATAATACAGTATATAAGTCTACACTCTACTTATTGAGGAATCATATATAGGTATTCTATCTAACTATATCCCGACTGATACCAAAATCTCGTTGAGCGAGAAGCACAGAGCAGTACTCGTCAACAGCAGTAGCGGAGTTTAAACCTACTCTTCGACAAGACTATTTTCCAGGAACGCATGTACATTAGTACTACAGTGATGTACACTGAGTTCGTAATTCGTTTTATGATTGAAGAGTTTCCATGTCGTTTGATCTGAATTGAAGAGTTGTCGTATATTGTTTAGTGATTGAAGAGTTGTCATAGATATCAAAGTCGGTCATGTATTTGTTTACTAATTGGAGACTTGCCATAATTAGAGTAAGTTTTCAAGAAATTTGAAAATTCAAGAAAGGTTGTAAACATTTTATTTGTAGTAGAGATATAAAATTTAGGTTTTTTTGTTAAATTTAGTTATTCAAGTACTTTTCATTTCGTTGTTTTAGAGGAATTGCATATATATCATTTTACAAATACAATGTGATGTATGTGTGTTTTGGATATATATGCAATTTTTCATCTTTAGAAGAATATATATGCAAATTGTAAATAATGAGGATTTCCACACGTCGCGCGTTGCCGCGGAGTGTTCGCACACAATTATATTGCACATGTCGTAAGTATCAGTTTCCAACCCCGAATTCCGCAAAAGCATCATGTCAACGCTAATAAGTTATAATCAATAAGTAGCATAGGCACCTGTGGCTCGGCACTTGACTATTGATTTTAACTTTTCAAACATCTTTCATTACTAAGCTAATGGAAATTGCGCACCGTCGCCTTGCATGCAATGTTCTACCTGAAGTATTGCATTCTATTACTTCTTTTAAAATGCTTTATAACGCGTACACATATGAAATTGAACCAAACATTTTTACTCATCCAAATACTTGAAAGTGCTTCAATGGTTTTAGCTAAGAGCATAAACCGAGCAGTTGGGGGGAAACAAATACACAATGAAAGGAGAAATAGATAAAGCTTATCAAATTAGCCAACAATCGGAAATCTTTAATAAATTTTTGTAACATGTATAATTGGACATCGTTTAGATGATATTTAAGGAAATATTATGTTGAGAGGCATTGAAAGTCGAATGAAATTCACGTTAAGCAAAAGTTGCATGGTGCAACAATGTCAAGCCACAGAGGTAAAAACAATCTATAAGCGTCCAGACTCCTGCATAGAGAGCAATGAGATATTGGTTAGATCACTTGAAATGTCATCCATATCCATTTTACGTTACCAGAAAATGACTTTTACATGAGCCTAGCTAAAGCAACCTGGTGTCCTTGCATTTTGGGCCGCATCTTCGCACACAACTCATTTGTGTCTAAAACCACAGTAGCAAACGGTGAATTGCATAATTCTCTACTTCATCATTTACTTAGTGATACTCTAAACACAAATAAGTTGCTCGGAAAGAGGGGAGATAAAATGCAGCCCCACTAAACTCGAGTGTATCAGCTGAAGATACATGTGTGTTTTTTCCATATCCACATTGGGCATATTACCTGGGTAAGGAAAAACCACAGGAGAAAATAAGGATCTCCTCTATTTTGGTAAATTTAGAATAACTCCTTAAAGTATCTAACATGGAGTCTTTTGTGAAACGCGATCCTCTTTGAATATGAGAACACCAAAGAACTGCACCAACTGTCAGCATCCGTTGGAGCTCTTTGATGTGATGGGAGAGGCTCTAATAAGAGCTACAAGTATAAATGAGATCGACAACAACGGTTAATAATCTTTTACACCATAAATGTAAAAAGTTAAAAGAAAAAAAGATAAAAACTTTTACTTTACTATTCTCTCATCCTCATTCGTAGAAGCTTTCTTGATCAGGTTGTTAATCATTTCTCATAACCCATTAGAAGAGTGTTCACATCACCAATAAGATCCGCACCTATTTGTAATTACTATTTACACATGTGATGACATACCATCCTCTCTGGTTCGAAGGCCTCCCCTTCGAAGCCCGAATGGGATCTTCTCCCAATTACAACCAATAACCTTCGAATAGTTTTGAGTGGCGTAAAACCATATTCAGGATGGTTACCAGTATGGGAATCCGCCACGCGAAACCCTATACCCTTCGTGG